>JAXLNO010003654.1:0-37533 GCA_038087875.1 Malacoraja senta
GGACAAATTGCTGGTGATATTGACTCCCAGTATCTCTACTTCAGCGCTGTCAATGTACACCACGGTGTGTGTAGCGCTTTGCCTCCTGAAGTCGATCACTATGTCCTTTGTCTTGCTGACATTGAAAGGTTAGAAACATACAAACATAGAAAATAGGTGCAGGAGTAGGCCGTTCGGCCCACCGAACCAGCACCGCCATTCAATATGATCACGGTTGATCATCCGAAATCAGTACCCTGTTCCTGCTTTCTCCCCATGTCCCTTGATTCTGTTAGCATTAAGAGCTATAACTAACTCTCTCTTGAATATATCCAGTGAATTGGCTTCCACTGCCTTCGGTGGCAGAGATTCCCACAGATTTGCAACTCTCTGGGTGAGTTTTTTTTACCTCATCTCAGTCCTAAATGGCCTACCCCTTATTCTTACTCGTTGACCCCTGGTCCTGGACTCCCCCAACATCGGGAACATTTTTCCTGTATCTAGCCTGTCCAATCCCTTAAGAATTTTATACGTTTCTATAAGATCCCCTCTCATCCCTCTAAATTCCAGTGAATATAAGCCCAGTTGATCCATTCTTTCATCATATGTCAATCCCGCCATCCCGGAAATTGACCTGGTTATTGCCTTGACACTAGGTTAAAAGGTTCTCAATCTCCTTCCTGTACTCCGTCTCATCATTATTTGATATGTGACCCACTACGGTGATATCATCCATGAATTTGTAAATTGAGTTGGACTTGCACTTGGCTGCACAGTTATGGGTGTAAAGGAGGAGGCTGAGAACCTATCCTTGCAGAGCACCATTATTGAAGATTATTGTAGAGGACGATTTGTCCCCTGTCCTCACTGATTGTGGTCTGTTGGTCAGGAAGTCAGGGATCCATTTGTAGAGATGAGTGCTGACCCCATGTTCCCTGAGTTTAGAGCTGAGTCTGGATGGGGTTATGGTATTAAAAGTAAAAGCTGTATTCTATGAATAAAAATCTGACGTAGGTGTCTCTCTTATGTGGAATGTGGGAACCACTCCAGAAATATTCATCTTTCCTCTCACTTTCTTTCATCTGTGAATGGCAGCAGCAGGTGGCCAAGTGGGAATATCACAGAGGAAGGACTAAATACAGTGCGCTATTTTTAACTTGTCTCTGTGCCATCAGGTTCTTACCAGCCGTCCCACGAGAAGATGCTGAAGTTTTACAGTTACTACAAACAGGCGACTGTTGGCCCCTGTACCATCAGCAGGCCTGGCTTCTGGGACCCCGTAGGACGCATTAAATGGTAACCTTTGCCTTGTGTTATCTATCAAATGAAGGTGAAGGAAGTACGGTGATTCCTAGCCGCAGATAAGTCATTGTGCCTTTTGTTTTACTATGTAGACTGAGCTGGTTTTGGTTTCTCTTTGCTGTTTGGAAACTCAAAGGAACTGGAAAAAAAAAGTAGATGGGGGATTTTCCAGTGAGGCTTTGATGAGCCAAATTATTTAGTTCCATGCCAGATATTTCCCCTTAATTGGACAATTTTTCGCGTTTGGGGAAATTGGCAAATCAGTTCGTGATTTATGGCCCTGTCCCACGGTACGAGTTCATTCCAAGAGCTCTCCCGAGTTTGCCCTGATTCGAACTCGGAGATTTACGGTAATGGCCGCTCGTCGGTACTCGGGGCTCTCGTGGACATTTTTCAACATGTTGAAAAATCTTCACGAGTCTTCCCGAGCTTACCTTCCGTTAGCCAGTCTTCCCGAGTACCTGCCGTTAGCGTTACGAGCCGCTAAGAGACGTCCCCGAGCTCCGACGTACCCGCTACGTTCATTCTCCGTGCTTACCATGAGTTTGATTTTTTTTAAACTCGGGAGAGCTCTTGGAATGAACTCGTACCGTGGGACAGGGCCATAACACTGCTAATCTTTCAATCCATTAGAAATCCTACTTATTACTCTTGAACTGTAACCTTGGAAATTGCTGTTGTTCTTGCCAATGTAATTGGAGTAATATTAGGGATTCTGCACCCATCATTAGATAATAGGATCTGAAACTAGACTAAGACCATTTTCACAACTCTGCTCTTATCCTCTACTACTAATTGGCCACTTATTGCCGGAGGCACATGTGGGTTCATTAACTGGAGCCTCCCACTAGGGATAGACACAATGCTAGAGTAACTCAGCAGGACAGGCAGTATCTCTGGAGAGAAGCAATGGGTGACGTTTTGGGTCGATCCCCTTCTTCAGGGACTAGGGAGGCAGGCCAGAGCTCTTGTGCTTTTCCACGTGAGCAGGTGCCTTATGGTTAAACACCAGGAAAACTTGTTTTCAAATTTTAAAGTTTTTAACAATGGTGAAAGATTTTGGAGATACTCAGTTACTTCACCTCGGTTGAAGGGTGTTATAACACATTGCTCAATTCATTCATTTACAGGATTTACTTGCCCTTCGGCCCACCGAGTCAATGCTGACCATCGATCACCTGTTCACACTAATTACGTTATCCCACTTTCTCATCCACTCGCTACACACTAGAGGCAATTTTGCAGAGGCCAATTAGTGCACAAAAGCCACAGGTCTTTGGGTTGTGGGAGAAAACCCATGCTTTTTCAGGGAGAACTTGCAAACTCCAGACAGAGAGCAAGGTCCGAGGTCAGGATTGAACCCAGGTCTTTGGCACAGTGAGGCAGCAGCACTACCAGCTGCGCCACTGTGCCGGCCACTTGTGAATTGTAACTTTCAATCAAGAGTGTTTAATGTTTATATGTACCGAAACGGAACAATGACAATCTTACTTCCAGCTGCGTAACTGATCTATATGCTGAGTACTTCATTGATAACATCATAAAGCAAAGAACAAAGTTCAGTCATTCTAATAAAAAATCCAGAAATCGGCTACTTGACCTACCATGTCAACGCTGTTCTTTTTTATGTACCTACACTAATCCTATTAGGGCCCCTTCTCTGACTTAAGGGCCTGTCCGACGAGCATGCGACTGCATGCGGCTAGCGCGGCCTAACGTGGTCGCGCTAGCCGTGCGGCCTCGCGGGGCCGGTCCCACTTCGATCGCAGGAGCCGCGTGGAGTTGTGCGGAGCTGGTCCCTACACCGCGCGGTGCTCCGAAAAACTGACAGTGTTCAAAAATTCCGCGCGGCAAAGGCCTGCCGGCCCGCTGCCGCATGTAGGCCTCATGCACCGCCTCGACGCCGCACGCACAGCCTCGACGCCGTACGCAGCGTCTTGACGCCGAACGCAGCGTCTTGACGGTGTACGCCTAGCGCGTGGCGTTGCACGATGACCTCACCGCCCGGCGTGCCGTTGCGTGATGACGTAACCGCCCAACGCCGTGCGACGTCCAAATTCAGTCGGCCCGACTCCTGCCCAGCTGATTGGTGAGTATGATGTCGGGACCAGCTCCGTACAACTCCAGACGGCTCCGCGGTTGGACGTGGGACCGGCCCCGCGAGGCCGTACGCCTCAAGCCACCACGTTTGGTCGCGCTAGACGCATGCAATCGCATGCTGGTGGGACAGGCCCTTTACTTATTCAAAGTTGTTAAATGTCTCAAACGTGGTGATTGTATCCATTTCCACCAACTCCATTGGCAGAGAGTTAAGGACCTGTCTCACTGTACGAGGTAATTCAAGAGCTCTCCCGAGTTTAAAAAAAAATCACACTCGTGGTAAGCACGTAGAATGTACATAGCGGGTACGTCGGAGCTCGGGGACGTCTCTTAGCGGCTCGTAACGCTAACGGCAGGTACTCGGGAAACGCGGTAATCTCGTGAAGACTCGTGAAGATTTTTCAACATGTTGAAAAATGTCCACGAGAGCCCCAAGTACCTACGAGCGGCCATTACCGTAATTCTCCGAGTTCGAATCAGGGGAAACTCGGGAGAAACTCTTGAATTAGCTCCTACAGCGGGACAGCCCCATTACTCTGAGTAAAACGTATTTGTTCCCCTCTCCAGTTGCCAAGACCTGTCAAGATGTTTTTTTTTCCCTGATCAAACCTTCAGTCATCCAATTCTTTCCATGATCAGCTTTTCCCTTCATCCTTCCCAGAGCACACTGGCTCCAAAATGTTACTAATTCTTTTTTAAAAGCTCCAAAAACAAAGTCTGAATTGGTCCTTTTTGTTGTTGTAATCTGAAATGTCTCCACTCAAATCATATTCCCAATGGTATCAGTAGTATTTCCGCAGTGCAATGGGGCACAAGATGCAGCAGTGAATTCATTTTATCCAGTAAGAATTATACATCAAGAAATGAATAAACATATTTAACATATCGTTATGTTATGGGCGGCACAGTGGCGCAGCGGTAGAGTTCCTGCCTTACAGTGCTTGCCCTTTGGCCCAACTTGCCCACACCGGCTAACATGTCCCAGCTACACTAGTCCCACCTGCCAGCAATTGGTCCATATCACTCCAAACCTGTCCTATCCATGTACCTGTCTAAAAGCCCTGTCCCACGGTACGAGTTCATTCCAAGAGCTCTCCTGAGTTTTAAAAAAATTGAACTAATGGTAAGCACGGAGAATGAACTTAGCGGGTACGTCGGAGCTCAGGGACGTCTCTTAGCGGCTTGTGACGCTAACGGCAGGTACTCGGGAAGACTCGCTAACGGCAGGTAAGCACGGGAAGACTCGTGAAGATTTTTTAACATGTTGAAAAATGTCCATGAGATCCCCGAGTACCGACGAGTGGCCATTACCGTAAATCTTCGAGTTCGAATCAGAGCAAACTCGGGAGAGCTCTTGGAATGAACTCGTACCGTGGGACAGGGCTTTAACTGTTTCTTAAATGTTGGGATAGTCCGTGCCTCAACTACCTTCTCTGGCAGCATGTTCCATACATCCACCACCCTTTGTGTGAAAATGTTACCCCTCAGGTTCCTATTGAATGTTTTCCCCTTCACCTTAAACCCATGACCTCTGGTCCTCGATTCACCTGCTCTGGGCAAGAGACTCTGTGCATCTGTCTGTACGGAGTTTGTGTGTTTTCCCCGTGACTGCGTGGGTTTTCTCTGAGATCTTCAGTTTCCTCCCACACTCCAAAGACGTACAGGTTTGTTGGTTAATTGACTTGGTTCAAGTGTAAATTGTCCCTAGTGTGTGTAGGGTGGTGTTAATGTGCGGGGATCGCTGGTCGGTGGGCCGGAGGTCCTGTTTCTGGGCTGTATTAACATTAATAATAGCAAAATAGTCAAGCTGAGTTGATGATATTGTCATATGCATTGTGTCTGTGCGGTGAAGAATGAGAATCTAATGACCAGAAGCTCCACGGGTACATTGATTGGACTTTACCTTGCACTAAACATTATTCCCTTAATCCTGTATCTGTGCACTGTGGACATCTTGTTTGTAATCATGTGTACTCTGTTTTGTTGATTGGATAGCACGCAACAAAAGCCTTTTCACTCTACATCATTACACGTGACAATAATCAACTGAACAAATGGAAAAATTGTAGGAAAATGCCACGAGATCGTGAAAAGAAATAGACAAATGCAAAACGCAATATAAACACGTCCATGGTTGGGTAATCAAGTAATCTTACACAGTATAGTATTGCTTGGTAAATTATTTGATCTTTTCTGTGCCTATAAGTAGCATGTTGTAGATCGATCAATTTCAAAACACTTTATAAACAAACAAAAAAAGGTTTGCAGATGGGTATTTAATTAGGTTAGTGGGACCCTTTTAAAGGTTGTAGTGTGAGTGTGTAAAATGGTTGTGTTGCTCAGAAACTGCCACATTTATAGTGGCCCTGTTTAGATACAATTGCAGTGAATGATTTCATTACCGATTGATTGTATGTTCTCCCCAACGGTTGAAGATCACTGCAAATTGGATTGGATGTGCACAGGGTGGAATAGGCAAGATCTGGCAGTGAACGGGTGTGTTGTCTCCTGCAGGGATGCTTGGAAAGCTCTCGGGAACATGTCGAAACATGAAGCCATGACAAACTACGTGGAAGAGATTAAAACATCCGCAGGGGAGGTAGGTTCTCCAGTGCTCGATTCCACCAGCTCTCTGTGCAAAAGGCAAAGTTGTTTTTCTTGCAATGAAAAGGTGTTAATGGATATTTTATTTTAAGGAAGTAGCTAGCCTATTCCTATAACCCTTGATGAAGGAACGGCAATGCTAGAAGATGCAAACTTGTCTCTGATGCGTCATAAAGTGCGCAAGAGTGTGAACTTGGACAAAGTTCTGTCAAGTTTATCAGTGTCACTGAGGAGTCATGCACAGGTTCTTTGGAGAGGAGCACGAAAAGAAATGTAGACACCGGGGGTTGGCTATGTAGAAATGTAGATACTTAGGGTTTTACAAAGTTGCTGGAAAAAGCCCAAATTGCTGGAGGAACTGAGCGAGTCGGGCAACATCTCCAGATGGAGGTTCCACAGCAGGAACAGTGGGATTAAGCATTGGACCTTGTTTATTTTTAGATAAATAGGATCAATCAATAGCATCAACAATGTCAACTGCATGCACTATGTCCACTATGGCATTAGGACGTAGAGATGCTGCCTGACCTGCTGAGTGCTCCAGCATTTTGTGTTTGTCTTCGGTATAAGCTATCATCTGTAGTTCCTTCCTACACATGGATAGACAATATTTCAGTTGGGGGATGTGGACTGGGCAGTAGTATGCGTACTGTTTGCTGATTAAAGAGTAATTGTATATTCTTCCAAACTAGTGACTGAACTGCTTCCCACAGGTCCATTCATCATCTTCTCTCTTGCCCTGCATTTGACGGGCAAGACACGAGCAGATCTGACCCGCGTTCCAATTTTTGGAATTTCAGTGTGCTCCAAAACCCAACATTTTGGGAGCTAGAAAGGACATAAATTATGTGAGAGGTGGCATAATTGCTGCATGGTTAAATGTAATTCCAAACTGTGCTATTTAAAGGTGAATAGTCAAGGGTTAGATTAATAAATAGGCAGCTACAGAATGAGAGAGACATAAAGCCAGGGAAGACATGGGGATCGGGAACTGGGAGAACTGATGACCAGCAAGGTGAGGTGTGAGTCAGAGTGGGATGTGAAAGTAGGCAGGAAGAGGGAAGTGAGAACTGGTGGAGGGAGGATTGGATCCAGATATTGCAGTAATTCTGTTGGTGGCTGTGGAGGCTTTGAAGGAACAGGAACTGTCTGCCTCATGAATCTAGGAGAAACTGTGGTTTCAAAGGCCTGTATCTGCTGTCTGTGATACCAACACAATCGGAGACTGTGATACTTGTAACTTTGAATTCTGGAAGTGATGAATGACCAATGACCTGAACCATAGCTGTAGAAACAAACAACTACACATCAGGTCATAATGAACAGGAGTAGAATCAGGCCATTTGGCCCACCAAGCCTACTCTGCCATTCCATCATGGCTGATCTATCTCTCCCCCCTAAACCCATTCTCCTGCTTTCTCCCCATAACTTCTGATCAAGAATCTATCTATCTTTGCCTTAAAAATGTCCACTGACTTTGCCTCCACAGCCTTCTGTGGCAAAGAGTTCCGCAGATTCACCACCCTCTGACTAAATAAATTTCTCCTCGTCTCCTTCTTAAAAGAACGTCCTTTAATTTTGAGGCTGTGACCTCCAGTCCTACACTCTCCCACTAGTGGGTACATCCTCTTCACATCCACTCTATCCAAGCCTTTCACCAGATGCTGCAGGTGGAATAGACACAAAAAGCTGGAGTAACTCAGCGGGTCCATCAGTATCTCCAGAGAAAAGGAATAGGTGACATTTCCAGTCGACACCCTTCAGACCATTGTCTGCTGTCTCTCTCTGCACATGCTGCCTGACACGCTGAATGTTTCCAGCATTTCCGGGTTTTATTTCTGATATTTTTTGGCATCTTTTTTTTCGACTTGCTTTTCAACAAGACATTTTAATTGGCCCTTCACTTCAGGAACCAATTACTTGGGACATTTTAAAACCACCAGCGGGACACAGGTGTATTCATCTTTACAATTGCACATTTGCAGAATTTCAAACGTCAATTCACAAAAAATCATTCCTTTAATTCGGAACAGGGTAAAGGTAACAAAAACTTCAAACATTTTGTGGACAAAATGTTGTCCATCATAGCCATACATTTATACATAGATACATAGAAAATAGGTGCAGGAGTAGGCCATTCGGCCCTTCGAGCCTGCACCGCCATTCAATATGATCATGGCTGATCATCCAACTCAGTATACCGAACCTGCCTTCTCTCCATACCCCCTGATCCCTTTAGCTACAAGGGCCACATCTAACTCCCTCTTAAATATAGCCAATGAACTGGCCTCAACTACCCTCTGTGGCAGAGAGTTCCAGAGATTCACCACTCTCTGTGTGAAAAAAAAAATTCTCATCTCGGTCTTAAAGGATTTCCCCCTTATCCTTAAGCTGTGACCCCTTGTCCTGGACTTCCCCAACATCGGGAACAATCTTCCTGCATCTAGCCTGTCCAACCCCATAAGAATTTTGTAAGTTTCTATAAGATCCCCTCTCAATCTCCTAAATTCTAGCGAGTATAAGCCGAGTCTATCCAGTCTTTCTTCATATGAAAGTCCTGACATCCCAGGAATCAGTCTGGTGAACCTTCTCTGCACTCCCTCTATGGCTATAATGTCCTTCCTCAGATTTGGAGACCAAAACTGTACGCAATACTCCAGGTGTGGTCTCACCAAGACCCTGTACAACTGCAGTAGAACCTCCCTGCTCCTATACTCAAATCCTTTTGCTATGAAAGCTAACATACCATTCGCTTTCTTCACTGCCTGCTGCACCTGCATGCCTACTTTCAATGACTGGTGTACCATGACACCCAGGTCTCGCTGCATCTCCCCTTTTCCTAATCGGCCACCATTTAGATAATAGTCTGCTTTCCTGTTTTTGCCACCAAAGTGGATAACCTCGTACACAAATTGAATCTGGAGGTTTTTTTCAATGATTAGTTATATCAATCAGGATGAATAATAGTCACAGAATCATACACCTTTGAAACTTGCGCATGCTGATCAACGTGCCCTATCTACACTAGTCCCACCCGCCTGTGTTTGGCCCTTTCCCTCTAAACCATTCCTATCCATGTACCTATCCAGTTTTTTTAATGTGCCTGCCTCAATTACCTCGTTCCAAGTACTTACCACACATTGTGTAAATTATTTTTTTAAATTGCCCCTCAGGCTCCTATTAAATCTTCCCGCCTCACCTTAAAATCTTTGCCCCCCTCACCTTAAAATCTTCACCCTCCCCCCTCACAAATAATATTACAGAATTCATTACGTTTAGATTGGTGTCAGAATTTGTGTTGGATTTTGTTCTTTTAGGGAACTACAGTGTAAATGCTTGTGCTTGTAACATGTGCGCAGTGAGATTCTCTGACTGAAAGTCAGCTCCATTGACTTTTATGGATTCAAATTTCAAATTCTGAAACGAGAGCCAAAATGCTCACATTACTAATGACGCATTTAGAGCAAACAGCAGTGGACGGATGCCTGTCCCTGCTTAGCATTTATTTCATTCAAAATAAAAGAGCCGTTTATTATTGCAGATCCGAGAAGTTTATTATTTTTTGGCTTGCCACAGGAACCACTTGCCGAGTGGTGTTCTGCCAAGCTGGAAATGTTAATGTTCTCTGAAATCCATTCACGCAGGCTGTGGATAAGATGGCCGGAGATGAAAATGCAGAGCAGCACTTCCTCCTGTTCAAACCGCTCTACGAAGTTATGGAGGATATGCCTCGGCCGCCTGGCTTTCACCTGAAGAAGGTACCGGGTAAGAGCAGGGATACTGTGCGCTGGAGTCACCAATATTTCCCTGAGTATCTATGTACGAAACTTTAAACTGGTTATCCCCCCCACGCTCGAAGATACTACCACTGGTTCCAGTTCATCTTTAAATGCATCCATCTTAATTACCCCTCTTATTTAAAACAAGACCTATTACCATACACACCCTCATATTCGCTAAGACATATTCAACAACCCTTCTTTTTCATTCCAAGAACTAACAAAGAAATTGGGAGACGTGCATTTAAATATAAAGCTCCTTCTGACTGGAACACTCTGCCTAGTACCATAAGAACTATTAGTTCATTTCGTCTATTTAAAAATACACTTTTAACATTTCTCATAAAACCATGTACCTGTTTCTAGTATTAGAGTATTGCATAGCGACTAACATTATGCTGTAATACATAACTTTTGCTATTATTGGATTTAAGTTAATTAACAATTGTTATAAACTATAACAAGTGGGGATGGAGGGGTTTTGGGTTTGGTGTGTGGGTAGGTGGGTCGATGAGAGCCTTTATGTATGTTATGTCTTGTGCTGTATGTTCTATGTTGGACCCCCTCGAAAACCAGATGACTGTCCATCTCAAGGGGTTGTCCATAAATAAACTTGTTGTTATGAGACGGTGAAGTAGATGGGATGCAGATTTAATTTATTCTTTCTTTGTGCATGTGGCTTGTGTTGATCAATATAGTATCTATTGTCCTTTCCTCAACACATTGCCCTCCTGGACCATTTCTTCAGCCCATCTTATTCATGCATTGGTTTGTGCCTGCAGTCACATACAGGCCAGAACAAGTTCAAGATTATTATCGTTTACACAAGGTACGGTGAGGTACAGGCGCAGTGAAGAATCTTGCTTGCAGCAGCATCACAGACTGGAGACGGGCACACAAGAAAACAAATTATACATAAAATTCTAAAAGAAAGATGGTACCAAAAAAAACAAGTCGTCAGGTGCAGAAACATGATTGCGGGACAGGCAGCATCTCTGGAGACCATTCTTCAGAAGAAGGGTCTCGATCCGAAAGGTCACCCATTCCTTCCCTCAAGAGATGCTGCATGTCCCGCTGAGTTACTCCAGCATTTTGTCTATCTTAAGTGGGCCATAGTGTTCTGTCGTCGAGGTGGAGTTAGGGTTGTGTAGGTTGTTGAATAAACTGTTAGCAGGACTGGAAATAAAATATTCCAGAGAAGCCACTTGCAGTATGTGTGCAGTAGGCATTAAACGGCTTCAGTGTGACTCCATTGTAAAAGATAGATTTATGTTTGTAGTAAAGATGGTCCGATTTCAAGAGGATGTCGGGAAAGATGATGCCAGTGACAATGGGTCATATCTAACGGAAGACCATTTGGAAGGCGAAGATCTTGATGCAGAGGTGGAGATCTTTCAGCTGGAAAGTACCAAGAATCTTGTAAACACCATGCAACATCTTGAGAGTTCCCACGAGCTTCAGGCGGCTACACATGTGGCAAACGGTAAATGAACCAAGGGGAACATGGGGAATTTTACCCACCTGAGAGTTACGATCTAGGGGGCAATGCTTGAAAGGGTGGGAGCAGATTAAAAAGGAACTGCGACATATGCTTGATGGACAGGATATGTGTTGCAAGGCTGTGGTGAACACGAAGGATGGCATAACTATTGAAGGACAGGCCAGCTTTCAAACTGTGCAAGTCTTTGCTGTCAGAAAAGGCTTTTTTTTTTAAAGCCACAGTGCATGGAGTTACCATTGACGCTGTTGATTGAACCTACTTATCTACAAATAAACAAGGTTCGTTTAAGCTGATCCCACTGTTCCTGCTGTGCAACCTCTATCACTAGGTCAATAGTGTCAATGGTTCTTTTTGTTACTTGGTTACTAATTTACTTGACCATTAATATCTGCTGCATTTTAAAGGGCTAGGTATTTAAATTTACAGTACTTTGGGTCTCATCCTGCACTTTTTATATGTAAAATATATTTTCCATTGTATCCACATTAATTGTTTTTGCTATTAAGGGTGCAGCCTCATAGCGCCGGAGACCCGAGTTAAAGGCCTGTCTCACGAGTCTGCGGTCATTGGCGGAGAAACGGGAAGAATCTACCGCTCCTGGGCCGCCATAGACCGCGCACTCGGTCAAACACACAATTCCGGGGCCGTGCGGCGTTGTTCCCAACACCGCACGGTGCTAAAATAAAACCAACACTGTTCAAAAATATGTCCCTACCGCACAGCCTCCGCCAGTGAGGCACGGCCACCGCCACAGCCGCCGCCATTGTGGCTCGAGCGCCGTGCGTCGAACTTGCACCGCCACAGCCTCCGCCAGTGAGTCACGTGTGCGGCACGGCCTCCGCCACAGCCACCGCTACAGCGCCGCGATCAGGACGGCCGCCGCCACAGCCCCTCAGATCCAAAATGACGTCATCGCAGTCGGCCCGCCCTTTTTTTTTACTTACCGCAAGCACGTGGGACCAGCCGTATTTAAATCACTCGGCCCCCGCGCAGCATCCGTGCGGCGCTCCCGTGGCATAGGCTCGGCGCTCTCGCCGTTGCCGTGCGGTCCACTCTACAGTCGAAGCCGCGCTTCACTGCCGATGACCGCAACACCGTAAGACAGAGCCTTTAGATCCTGACCTCCGGGTGCTGTTTGTGTGGAGTTTGCAAGTTCTCCCTGTGATTGCGTGGGAATCATCCGTAGGCTCTAATGTCCACCCACATCCCAAACAACATGCGGATTTGTAGGTTAATTGGCCTCTTGTAAAATTGTCTCCTGATGCGTTGGGAGTGGATGAGAAAGTGGGATTACATAGAACTGGTGTGAGTGGGTGATCGATGGTCGGCATGAACCCGGTGGGCTGAAGGGCCTGTTTGCAATCTGTATCTAAACTAAAGTTAATGCAAACTAATTGTAATACGTAAAATATTTTGTCATAACAAGCAACTCACCATTCTGCAGAGATGTGCTCTGCATTGAAGCTCTCAAAATCTGCACTGAAAAATCTGACCGGATGCAAGTCCCATGTCTTCCCCCAAATGTTCTCTTGTACAATGAGGTCCTGTTTGATCGCTGATTTTGAAAGCTCGGGAAATCAGTTGTAAGAATCAGTGTTTAATTGGAGACACAAGGAACTGCAGATGCTTGAATCCTGAAGAAAATACAAACTGCTGGAGGAACTGAGCAGATTGGGCAGCATCTGCGGAGGGAATGGATAGACAACGTTCTGGATTGGGTCCCTTCTTCAGACTGAAGGAGGAACCCGACCCCAAACTTCATCTGTCCATTTCTTCATCAGATATTGCCTGTTCTACTGAGTTCCTCCAGCACTTTTGATTATTTTTTTTTGTGCTCATTTTTCAACTGGTCCATTTAAAATTTTTAAACCTGTGGGTTTTGAAGCAATTTGAAGAACCAGTCTTAATATTGACCTCCTGGTCTATAATGAATGTGCCCTTTTGACACCAAGATGAAGGATTGCGATCTGCAATCTATGAACCATTTAATCTATGAACCAATGTTGTATAAAGTTAGTACCTCCACCAATGTAAAGCACTTTGGCCAACGAGAGTTGTTTTTTAAATGTGCTATAGAAATAAAAGTGACTTGACTTGACTTGACTTGAGAACATGGAGCCACTCCAGTCAAGTTCGGGCTGAAAATGAAAAAATTCAACAAACGCTCGGGCTGAGAGATTTTTGTTCGTTTAACAATGACTTTGCTCTTTGGTTTTCAGGCAGTAACTGGAATTCCACAGTGGATGTAATTGATGCCAATAACCCCACGAGTGACTCTGAGAGCGAGGTGTTCTGCGATTCTGTGGAAGATCTGGGCCTTGAAAAGGTAAACCTTTTTGGAAAGGTTGTTGAGGGTTCGAAACATAGATACAGAGAAAATAGGTGCAGGAGTAGGCCATTCGGCCCTCCGAGCCAGCATTGCCATTCAATATGATCATGGCTGATCATCTAAAATCAGTAACCCGTTCCTGCTTTTCCCCCATATCCCTTGATTCCTTTAGCCCCAAGAGTTAAATCTAACTCTCTCTTGAAAATATACAGTGAATTGGCCTCCACTGTCTTCTGTGACAGAATTCCACAGATTTACAACTCTCTGGGTGAAAACGTGTTTCCCCATCTCAGTCCTAAATGACCTACGCTTCCGTCAGTCTGCCCCAGGGCAGCTGTGGCTACAGAAGTAGCTCACCACCACCGAGTGTGACTGAGGAGTGAATGAATAATGCGATGTAAAGCGCCTTGAGTATTAGAAAGACGCTATATAAATCCCATCCATTATTATTATTATTACCCCTTATTCTTAAACCATGACCCCTGGTTCTGGACTCCCCCAACATGGGGACCATTTTTCCTGCATCTAGCAGGTTATGGGCCAGGCACGGGCAAATGGGACCAGCTTGGATGAGGCAGCAAAGCTAGGCCCCACCACCTAGCTTCCAGCTAATCCAGCCAGATGGATAAATTGGGCTGAAGGGCTTGTTTCTATCCTGTATGACTTTAAAATAGATGGCATCAGTTAAGTCTCGAGCATTAGGAGGAAAACAAATTAGATAACAATTAATTACATCTTGGTCGGCATGGAAAAATTGGGCCGAAGGGCCTGTTTCCGCCCTGTATGACTCTGACTCAAATTGAAAATTGTTTTTCTTTTAGGGAAACTGAAGACGGTTCATTGATTTAGCAATGAAATTTTTTTTTAATCTTTCCACATAAGAAGCAATTCTCCCATCAAGTCAGCGTTGTCCCTCATGCCATCAGTCCCATTCTCCCCACCTGTTTCCGTACAACATAGTCTTTCACATTCCCAGCAGCTTCACCCGTGTGCAATTTACCCAGGGGCAATTTACTACCAGTCAGCACGCGCCTGGAATGCAAAAGGAAGTGGGAAAACACAGAGGAAGTGCACACAGTTGGGGAGAAGGTGCAAACTCTATTGTTTTCCCATCAAGAGTATTTAATTGCCATGTGGAATGGGAACAGAACTATGGCATTCCTATTAGCTGCACTAGTAACTCAGTGGGTCAGGCAGCATCTCTGGAGAAAAGGAATAGGTGACGTTTCGGGTCCGAAGAAGGGTTTTGACCTGAAACGTCACCTATTTCTTTTCTCCTGAAGGATTTTCTTGCTATGCTGCCCAAACAGAAGCGTGTATAAAGAATGGCGGGACAGTTAAGGTGGACCTGCTGGGATGGGGTGGATCGATATCTCACTGAAGATGGGTGAGAATATTAATTGCAGTAAAAGAGACTTCCTCCCTGTCGAGCGTTCTTGTTTCACCTGGTTTTGCTTCTTCAAAGGAAAGGTTGTCAGGTAACATTTCAATCCCCGAGCAAAAAATAAAACGATGCAGGAACTGAGCAGGTCAGGCAGTGTCTGTGGAGGGAAATGGACAGATGACATTTGGATGTCGGGGCCTTTCTTCAGTCTGTTGTAATAGGCTGGAGAAAGCCAGTAAAGGGTGGGGTGGGGTGGGGCCAGAATGAAGCCTGGCAAGTGATTAGTAGATGAAGGTGAAGTGGTGGAGACACTTGAGGTTGGGGCCATTCTTCAGACATTTTTTTGGGGGGGGGGGGGGATTCTTGTCCTATCAGGCTGAAGAAGGGTCCCGACCCAAAATATTGCAGGCCCATTCCCTCCACAGATGATACCTGACCCGCTGAGTTCCTCCAGCACTCATTTCTTGCTCAAGATTCCAGCATTTGCAGCCTCTTGTGTCAACGTGGCAAGCCCCGCTCATACACACGCTGTCCGCATGTTAGGGATTGAGGAAGAACATCCCATTAAATTAAGTGTAATTCCTTCAATTCAGCCAACTGTAAGGGGTAATAGCTGAGTTATGATCTAGATGTGGTCGAGCCATCTATGTATTTCCCAGGTGAATCACAAACACACAATAATACTTTATTAGCCAAGTATGTTTTGCAACATACGAGGAGTTTCATTTGCCAACTCCTCCACATTCCTCACTGCGATGGAAGGCGACAAAAGTTCAATCTCTTCCCTTAGCTCTCCCGCGATCGGGGGCCCCGAGCCCTCCGTTGACGGGACGATCTTGACTAGTCAGCGGCGTTTTGGGCTCTCTGCGTCGGGATGATCCAGCTCCTGCATCGGGGGGTGTCAGCTCCCCACGCTGGCGATCGGACCTTGCGTCGGGGCTGGTGGAGCCTTTGCGTTCGTCGGAGCTCCCGACTAGCCTCTCCCGACTGCGAGCTCTTGATGGTAAGTCCACAGGCCGTGGCTGGAGTGATCCCAGGTAAGGGATCGGCTCCGATATTAAGTCGGTGTGGCCGATGGTGTGGCCGATGGTCAGTCCGAGGAGGCCTCCAGCTCCATCGATGGTAGGCCGCAAAGCGACCAGAGACACGACCCAGAAACATCGTGTCTCCGGCATGGTAAGAAACTGAAAAAAAGTTTCCCCCGACCCACCACATAAAACAAACCAGTGAACATTTAGACAAACTTATAAAATGCACTAACATTTTTTTTTTTAAGACAAAAAAACAAACAGACTGTTGGCGGGGCAGCCAATCGTTCGGCACCCCTGATGATGACAATGGCAACAATGGATTCCTATGAACAGCTGAAATGGAAAGATTCTATTTGCGGGTACCCTCACTCGCACATTGTCATTTCAGAGTAGAGTTGCTGCCTCACGGCTCCAGAGACCCAGGTTCGATCCTGACCTTGGATGTTGCTTGTTTGGAGTTTGCACGTTCTCGCTGTGACCGCGTGAATTTCCTACGGGTGCCCCGGTTTCCCCCCCACATCCCAAAGACGTGCGGGTTTATAGGCTAGCTGGCCTCTGCAAATTGCCCCCAGTGGGTAGGGAGTGGGTGAGAAAGTGGGATAACAAAACTAGTGAGCTTGGGTGATCGATAGTTAGCGTAGACTCAGTGGGCTGAAGGACCTGTTTCCAAGCTGTATTTTTTAAACTCTAAACTATGTGTGAACAGCTGCAAAGAGACCACAAGAGGGAGCAGTTTACTGTGGTTGAGAACTAAAAACATCACCAAACTTCAGTTGGGTAATTATAAGAAGGGCGAGGCTATTTCTTACTCTGTGTCGTACACGGGCAGTCCTAAAGCAGGCCCTGTCCAATCTACTTCCCCACTGAGGCAAACAGCCACAGGTAAACATCCAGCAGAAAACATGATCGTTTATTTCCTCCTCAAATCTCCAGAACATTGAACTAATATAGAGCCGTCTGTCACATGAAATGATATCTCTTGAAATTAGGTTCTCCAACACACCCTGCATCCCCTCTCCTTCCTCTACCCCACCCCACCAGGTCCACTCACGTTCCTGCCACTGCCACGGTCACCCTGCTCCTTTCCCTTCCCCTTCTTCCCATATCTCTCCCTCCAGCTTTATATTTCACTCCTCCTCTCTCCTTGTCTGACACCCTTTCGTCTCCTATTCACCCCGAGCCTTTGTCACTTACTCCTCCCATCTTCCAATCACCCCCTCCCCCACCTGTCTCCACCTATCACTTGATAGGTGGAGACAGGTGATGAAGGGTTTCGGCCCGAAACGTTACCTATTTCCTTCGCTCCATAGATGCTGCTGCACCCGCTGAGTTTCTCCAGCATTTTTGTGTACCTTCCACCTATCACTTGCCAGGCTATTTTTGCTGTTCTACTGAGTTCCTCCAGCACTTCCCTCCCCCCTCCCTCCAATCGGTCTGAAGAAGCATCCTGATCTTAAACGCTTTGTCCATTCCCTCCCTAGATGCTGTCTGCTCTGCTCAATCCCTTCAGCTCTCTGTACTTTTGTCTGGATTCCAGCAGCTGCAGTTCCTTGTGCATCTGGGATGATATCAGTGTTTGTTAGTTAACATGAAGTTATTTAATAGCATGAATGAAAAGTACGGGTTTTACGGGTGTCAGAGGTTATGGGGAGTAGGCAGGAGAATGGGGTTAGGAGGGAGAGATAGATCAGCCCTCGTTGAATGGCGAAGTCGACTTGATGGACCAAATGGTCTAATTCTACTCGATATGATACAATAGAACTTTATTCATCTCAGGAGGGAAATTGATCTGCCAACGGTCATAAAAAACACAAAATACATGAAATTAAAGTGACAAGTGGAAAGGCTTGGGGGATGTGCAAAGATTGAGGAGGGGGAAGGGAGTCACTCTCAGTCTACCCCCCCCCCCCCCCCCCGAAAGAAGGGGGAGGAGTTGTACAGTTTGATAGCCACAGGGAAGAAGGATCTCCTGTGGTGTTCTGTCCTGCATCTTGGTGGAACCAGTCTGTTGCTGAAGGTACTTCTCAGATTAACCAGTGTGTCATGGAGGGGGTGAGCTGTATTGTCCAGGATGCTCTGCAGTTTGAGGAGCATCCTCCCCACCAAGACCACCTCCTATTTCTTGTGATCTTATGAGAAGTAAAGGGATCTTTCTTGGGGCAGGAAAAGCGAGATGAATCTCCATTCCTTGGGTCCTGATGGAATTTGGGCTTAGTACATTGAAGTGGTTCTTGAGTAAATGATCAGCCATGGTCCATGTGGGGTTGAATGGCCTATTCCTGCTTCTATTTCTTGTATTCTTACGTTATCTGTATAGGGAGTTTGGAACTAAGAAATAGAGATGGAAGAACATGCATTTTCCATGCTGTACCTCCAAACTAAACTAAACCAAATAGGTCAAGTTCAGTCACAATGTGTGTCCAGTTCATCTAATCCAAAGAGGAAGCTAAAAAAGTACAGGTAATAGTTCAAGGTGGAGATTTCTGTGGTGTTCCTGGGTATTCCCAGGAAAGAGCTGTTCAGCTGAGAGCCTTTACCGTTTCCTTGTGTTTTCCAGATGTTGGAGAATCACAGTAGCAGTATGATCGCCACGTGTTCTCAAGATTCTTCCCCTTCACTAGACATGACACACCCTCCACTGGTCCACTGTGTCACATTGCCTCCCGGTTTGCCAGCTGGGTACCGGCCCACAGCTGACGATTTACATCAATGCCAACATTCATGGAGCAATGGCAATGGAGAGCATGCATTAGTTGTGGGAAGTCGGAAGAAAGGAAAAACAGCATTCGCAACCCATTTCTTGGAACCTGAAGAGCCAACCAAGGAAAATGGTATGTAGAATATTCCCTAGTGTATAGGAAGTGGATGGGAAGGTGGGATAATCTAGATCTGGTGTGAGCGATGGTCGGCATTGACTCGATGGGCCAAAAGGCCTGTTTCCAAGCTGCATCTCTATACTAAGGTCCTCAACATCTCAGATCATCTTTGGTTGCCCTGTGGACTTTGGGTTTGCACTATTATGGTTACCTAGTATTATGGTCATTAAGTTAATGTTTAATTTAGTTTAGAGATACAGCACGGTAACAGGCCCTTCGGCCCACCGTATCGATGCCGACGAGCGATCCCCGCACATTAACAATATCCTATACACACTAGGGACAATTTTCACATATACCAAGCCAATTAACCTACATACCTGTACATCTTTGGAGTGTTGGAGGCAACCAATGATCTCGGAGAAAACCCACGCAGGTCACGGGGAGAACGTACAAACCCCGTTCAGATAGGACCCGTAGTCGGGATCGAACCCGCGTCTCCGGCACTGTATGGCAGCAACTCTACCGCAGTGCCACCCTTGTGTTTTTAATTATTATATATTATGTTTTGTGTTATTGTGTTGACAAGCCACTTAAGCTGCAGCAAGTAAGAATGTCATTGTTCTGTTGCTGGTACACATGACAATTGAAGTCTCACACTCTCAGCTATAGTAGATGTGAAAATAAACTCGCTGGAGTATTTGCGTGAATACTTAACTCTCAGACAATGACCTTTATAGATGGTAACAGGTTTCCGCCCACGATGTGAGCTCTGGTTTAGGGCATAGTTGGACTTGCCTTTTGATGTAATGTCAAGAATGGAATTTAAAAAAAGTTCCATACCATCACTTCTGTCTTCACAGACACACTTTGGTGTTTATTTACATCTGAGGAATATAACCATATAACCATATAACAATTACAGCACGGAAACAGGCCATCTCGACCCTTCTAGTCCGTGCCGAACACGTATTCTCCCCTAGTCCCATATACCTTCGCTCAGACCATAACCCTCCATTCCTTTCCCGTCCAATGGAATATGTTTTCCATCTGAACTTTGCCTGATCTATACGGAGGAGAACAATCCATTGAACTATTTCTCAATTCCAAGAGCAACTTTGCCTTTTAGTTTCCCAACAGAACAGGTTTAGATTAGGAGACAGGAGGCTTGCACCTTGTTATGTGCATGTCTTGTGATGGCAAAGGTCACAGAACTATTAGTTTGTTGTAAACTGTTGCATTCAACATTACCAGACCACAGTTTTGACTGAAATGTCTGTAATTTAGCTTAGAGGTACAGCGTGGAAATAGGCCCTTCGGCCCTCAGAGTCCATGCCAACCAGCTATCCCTGCATACTAACGCTATCCTACACACACTAGGGACAAATTACAATTTTACCAAGCCAATTAGCCTACAAACCAAGGATAGACATAAAAAGCTGGCAGCATCTATGGAGAGAAGGAATGGGTGACGTCACCCATTCCTTCTCTTCAGAGAGGCTGCATGTCCTGCTGAGTTACTCCAGCTTTTTGTGTCTATCTTAGCCTACAAACCTGTATGACTTTGGAGTGTAGGAGGAAACGTGAGCACCCAGAGAAAACCCACGCAGGTCATGGGGAGAAGGTACAAACTCCATACAGACAGCACCCGTAGTCAGGATTGAACCCGGATCTCTGGCGATGTAAGACAGCAGGTCTACCGCTGTGCCACCGTGTTGTGTAATGTCAGAGAACTGCCTAGTCCTGGGAGATGAGCAGAACAATAAGTCATAAAACATACTTGTTTTTATCTCATCAGCCAGCCTATAAACATTTTTATTTTATATGATTAGGGACAAAAAAATACATTAAAAATTGTGCAGTTAACAGTAGGATGCTTTGCATGGACTTGGAGTCATAGTTATATAGCATGGAAACAGGTCCTTCGGCCCAACTTACCCATGAAGTCCAAGATGCCCCATCTACAGGAGGTCCAACAGCCCACATTTGGCCCATATCCCTCTAAACCGTACCTATCTATGCACCTGTCCAATTGAATTAGACTTTATTAATTGAATTGAATTAGACTTTATTAATCCCCTTATTCAGGGGAAATTCAGATGTCCTTGCAGCACACTAATAAAATACAACATAGTATTAAAAAGAATTCAATTCCCTTTTAAATGTTAAAGAGCCAGCGTTAACTATCTCCTCTAGCAGCTTGTTAAAAAATACCTACCACCTTTAAGAGGTTTTGCGGGACAAAAGTTTATTAAATAATTTTTGTCCACAACAGAACGATGGTGCAGCTGGTGGAGCTTCTGCCTCACAGCGACAGAGACCTGGGGTTTGATCATGACCTTGGATGCTGTCCGTGTCGTGTTCTCCCTGTTCCTCCGGGTGCTCTGGTTTCCTCCCACACCCCAAGGAAGCACAGGGCTGTAGTTTAATTAGCCTCTGCAAATTGACCCAATGTGTTGGTAGTAGATGTGAAAGTGAGATGACATTGAACTAAAGAGATCGGGTGATCGATGGTCGTCATGGACTCGGTGAGCTGAAGAGCCTTTCTCCATGCTGTATCATTTAAAGAACAGTTCAATGGAATAACCAATCTTTCTCATTGTAATTATAAGATTCCTGTTACTTATTCCATTAATACTGCACTAAGGTTAAAGATCAACTTTGCTGATATACGGAAGAAATATTTCCACCTTTTAATACTGTCTCATTACTTTGACTTGCAATTGTTGGTTAGATGTAGTCTTCCGGAGAATTTATGATGAACTATCCTCCAGGAAACCGGATGGATTCTTTGCTGGTGACATGGACTAGGAACGTAAAACAGTCCAGCATGGGAACAATGCCCTTCAGCCCATGATGTTTGTGTCGAACATGACGCCAAATTAAACACATTTCCCCTGCCTGCACATGATCCATATTGCTCAATTTCCATACATATTCATGTGGCTATCTAAAATCCTCTTAAACGCCACTATTGTGTCTGCCTCCACCACCACTGCTGGTAGTGCCTTCCAGGCACCCAGCGCCCTCTGTGTATTGAAAGAAAACCTGTCCAGGCATCTTTTTTAACTTTGCCTCTCTCACCTTAAAATTGTGCCTCTGGTCTTTGAAATATCCATTCTGGAGAAAAAGGTTCTGACAGTCTACCCTATCCATGCCTCTTATAATTTTACATACTGCCCTTTTACAAAAGGTTTCCCATCAGCCTCCGATGTTCCAGTGAAAAAATCCAAGTTTGTCCAACCTCTCCGTACCCTCTAATCCCAGGCGGTAATCCGGTAAATCTCTTCTGCGCCTGAGTGAGAGATAAGAACAGGTTCAATTTGGCATGTCATTCCTGAAGTCATTGTTAACGTCACTTAAGCAGAATAGGAAGGAGGAACCCCAACAAAAAATTGGTACCGCTAATCTGGAATGCCTTGCAGGAGTTGTCACTTTTCTATTTTTAACATTGGGCGAGATATGTGTGATGATAGGAACCAGTTCCCTGAGCTTTTGAGCAAGGATTCAAAGTCCTTGAAATAGAAATTCTGTGCAGAGACAAGCCGTACATCTCAACAGGTCAACACAAAACCCCATCCCACCCTTCTGCATTTCAACCTCTTGGCAAATCCTACCAATGCTTCTTCCTCATCTGCCTTCCTCCCACACGCATCATTTCATCTCTGCACTTGTACTTGCAATACCCAGATTCTAACCATTTTCCAGATGAGGAGGTTGCTTCCTAATTCTCTCCATGGACTTAATACTGTCCGTCTTACACCTAAGGCCCTGTTTTCTGGTCTCGCCTACACGTAGTCTCTTTACTTGCTTTAATCATTGTAAAGATGTCACCAGACCTCTTCAATCTTCTCTTTCCTACATAAAGGGTTACATTCGGATCAGTCCTTTCTTGGCTTGACAAATCTGATTTTGTTCTTGTAAATATTTTTACACTTTATACTTTGGGAATTTGGACTTAAGAATTGTCCTCTGTCCCAAGCACAGTCCAGTCGAAATGTGTACAGTGTCCCAACCACAGTGTCCAATAGAAATTCTGTATGAATTTCACATTTTGTCAGCTTCTCAATTCCATCCTGTTAAAAATAGTTTGTGTGTCATATTTGAGGCTGGCTGTTCTGTCACAGTTACTGACCTCGCCACCATCAAAGGGATCTTCTATTGAAGGAGGTGCCCCAAAAAGACAGCCAGAATCATCAAAGATCCCAAGGTCTCATTTCACTCCTACCATCTGGTAGAAGGTTTGGGAGCTTGAAATGGGTGACCAACAGGTTCAAGAATAGTTTCTTGCTAACAGCAATCGAATTGTTAATACTACGCAAAACTAACCTCAGCAACTATGAACTTCCATGAACTGTCCTTGGTTGCACCAAGAAGCTCAGTTTTTGCACTGGTATTGAATTATTTCGAGGATGTAACTAGTAGAGTGGATAAGGGAGAACCAGTGGATGTGTTATATCTGGACTTTCAGAAGGGTTTCGACAAGGTCCCACATAAGAGATTAGTATACAAACTTAAAGCACACGTTATTGGGGGTTCAGTATTGATGTGGATAGAGAACTGGCTGGCAGACAGGAAGCAAAGAGTAGGAGTAAACGGGTCCTTTTCAGAATGGCAGGCAGTGACTAGTGGGGTGCCGCAAGGCTCAATGCTGGGACCCCAGCTATTTACAATATATATTAATGATCTGGATGAGGGAATTGAATGCAACATCTCCAAGTTTGCGGATGACACGAAGCTGGGGGGCAGTGTTAGCTGTGAGGAGGATGCTAGGAGGCTGAAGGTGACTTGGATAGGTTGGGTGAGTGGGCAAATGCATGGCAGATGCAGTATAATGTGGATAAATGTGAGGTTATCCACTTTGGTGGCAAAAACAGGAAAGTAGACTATTATCTGAATATTGGCCGATTGGGAAAAGGGGAGATGCAACGAGATCTGGGTGTCATGGTACACCAGTCATTGAAAGTAGGCATGCAGGTGCAAAAAAAGCAAATGGTATGTTAGCATTCATAGCAAAAGGATTTGTATAAGAGCAGGGAGGTTCTACTGCAGTTGTACAGGGTCTTGGTGAGGCCACACCTGGAGTATTGCATACAGTTTTGGTCACCAAATCTGAGGAAAGACATTCTTGCCATAGAGGGAGTACAGAGAAGGTTCACCAGACTGATTCCTGGGATGGCAGGACTTTCATATGAAGAAAGACTGGATAGACTCGGCTTGTACTCGCTAGAATTTAGAAGATTGAGGGGGGATCTTATAGAAACTTACAAGATTCTTAAGGGGTTGGACAGGCTAGATGCAGGAAGATTGTTCCCGATGTTGGGGAAGTCCAGAACAAGGGGTCACAGTTTAAGGATAAGGGGGAAGTCATTTAGGACCGAGATGAGAAAATCATTTTTCACACAGAGAGTGGTGAATCTGTGGAATTCTCTGCCACAGAATGTAGTTGAGGCCAGTTCATTGGCTATATTTAAGAGGGAGCTAGATGTGGCCCTTGTGGCTAAAGGGATCAGGGGGTATGGAGAGAAGGCAGGTACAGGATACTGAGTTGGATGATCAGCCATGATCATATTGAATGGCGGTGCAGGCTCGAAGGGCCGAATGGCCTACTCCTGCACCTATTTTCTATGTTTCTATGTTATGTTTCTATTTTATTACATTATCTGTGTGTACTGCATTTATGGGCCTGTTAAGCTGCAGCAAGTAAGAATGTCATTGTTCCGTGTCAGTACATAATAGAATTAAAGACGAGTCTTTTGACACAAAGTATAAAGGAAGGCAGTTCTTCTTTGTTACGGAGAGAACTGAATTCTGTTCTGGGTAATGGACCTCAGAAAAGAATGATTGAAAATGCCAAATGTGATACCATGACTCAAAGGGTTAAGTTATGAGACTAGGTTGAATAAACATGGCCAGAGTTCTTTTGAGTCAATTGCGATTGATTTGATTGAATTATTTAAGATGTTGAACATAACTATTTCCTCTGAGGGAGAAACTAGAACAAGAAGTCATAATTTATAATTGTTTTTGTCTCTGTTTTGGTGAGGGAACGTGCAGCTCCCATTTTACTTGCAGTTATTTCGGGAATTAGATGAACTAAAATGGAGAAAGTTCCCCACTTCAAATGGTATAAATGGGTTGTATCGAATACTGGAGTTTTGTCTCTCAGTTTGCATCATCTGATTTTCCACTAATCTATGGACTATTAAAACAATCTGTGTGATTTATTTTAATGAGGTATTGTGGCATTTAAATATGACTGCTGTTGAAATCTGTTTTGGGGAAATTGCTTCAACTCCTTGTTTTCATTCATCCAACACTTGACTGAGCTTTACTGATGTAGAAGAGAGTGCAGCTGCTTCTGATTACCAGAACAGGCCTCCAGTTCCAGCAGGACGCAGTGGTTTAGCACTGCAACTCGTTTCCGCAGAACATAGAACAGTACAGCACAGGAACAGGCCCTTCGGCCCACAATGTCCGTACCCATCATGATGCCGAGAACAACATTTATCTGCCTGCACATGATCCATATCCCTCCATTCCCTGCACATCTACAGTATGTGTCTATCCAAAAGTCTCTTAAATGCCACTATCATATCTGCCTCCACTGCCACCCCCTGCCAGCACATTCCAGGCACCCACCCACTGTAATATAAACATAGAAAATAGGTGCAGGAGGAGGCCATTCGGCCCTTCGAGCCAGCACCGCCATTCATTGTGATCATGGCTGATCGTCCCCTATCAATAACCCTTGCCTGCCTTCTCCCCAAATCCCTTGACTCCACTAGCCCCTAGACCTCTATCTAACCCTCTCTTAAATCCATCCAGTGATTTGGCCTCCACTGCCCTCTGTGGCAGGGAATTCCATAAATTCACAACTCTCTGGGTGAAAACGTTTTTTCTCACCTCAGTCTTAAATGACCTCCCCTTTATTCTAAGTCTGTACTATAAAGAAAATACTTGTTCCACACATCTCTCTTAAACTTTGCCCCTCCCACCTTAACGCTGTATCCTCAAGTATTTGATTTCTCGATCCTGGGGGGGAAAAGACACTGACTGTCTACCCTGTCTATGCCTCTCATCATTTTATCTACTTCTATCAGTTTCTCTGGCATTCCAGAGAAAACAATCCAAGTCTGTCCAAAACCATCCCACAGCTAACACCCTCTAATCCGGCCACCATTTTAATTTCAATAACAATTCAAAATATACAGCTGTCATCAAACTACATTGTGAAGTGTGCGTTGGTTGGTAAGACCATTCACTGGAACTGCATTGTAATGCACAGGTGGCAAATGTTGCTATTTCTGTTTAATATTTCCTATCCATGTACCTGTCCAAATGCATTTTGTTATAGAACCTGCCTCGACTACCCCCACTGCCAGCTCATTCCAGATACCCACCACCCTGTGTAGAAAGTCCTTCTAACACGGTCACCTCTATCAAAAGTCACCGGGTCGCATCGACCTCGATAATGCAGGCCAGCACAGCACGACCTGACTTGAATGTTTAGACAAAATGCACATCCAGTCCAATAAACTGGGCCTATAGTAGTAGGGCAGATAGACACAAAATGCTGGAGTAACTCAGCGGGTCAGGCAGCATCTCTGGAGAGAAGGAATGGGTGATGTTTTGGGTTGAGACCCATCTTCAGACCCTATAACATAGCAGATGATCTTCAATAATTTTTGCAATGTGGCCTTAAATTCTGAGTCGGTCTGGAGTGAATCTTGAACCCAGAAACTTTAGACTTGGATGCAAGAGCAGTACCAGTGTAGCACAACTGAAAGCAGTTACTGTAATCGGAAGTGCTGGTGGAATGATGTCACTTGCAAGAAATCTGCCTCTATACAGTGGCTTGCAAAGGTTTTCACACCCCTTGAACTTTTCCACATTTTGTCACGTTACAACCACAAACGTAAATGTATTTTATTGGGATTTTATGTGATAGACCAACACAAAATGGTGCATAATTGTGAAGTGGAAGGAAAATGATACATGGTTTTCAAATTTTTTTACAAATAAAAAACTGAAAAGTGTCGCGTGCAAAAGTATTCAGCCCCCTGAGTCAATACTTTGTAGAATCACCTTTCGCTGCAATTACAGCTCCAAGTCTTTTGGGGTATGTCTCTACCAGCTTTGCACATCTAGAGACTGAAATTTCTGCCCATTCTTCTTTGCAAAATAGCTCAAGCTCAGTCAAATTGGATGGAGAGCATCTGTGAACAGCAATTTTCAAGTCTTGCCAGAGATTCTCAATTGGATTTAGGTCTGGACTTTGACTGGGCCATTCTAACACATGAATATGCTTTGATCTAAACCATTCCATTGTAGCTCTGGCTGTATGTTTAGGGTCGTTGTCCTGCTGGAAGGTGAACCTCCGCCCCAGTCTCAAGTCTTTTGCAGACTCTAACAGGTTTTCTTCCAAGATTGCCCTGTATTTGGCTCCATCCATCTTCCCATCAACTCTGACCAGCTTCCCTGTCCCTGCTGAAGAAAAGCATCCCCACAGCATGATGCTGCCACCACCATGTTTCACAGTGGGGATGGTGTGTTCAGGGTGATGTGCAGTGTTAGGTTTCCGCCACACATAGCGTTTTGCATTTAGGCCAAAAACTTCAATTTTGGTCTCATCTGACCAGAGCACCTTCCTCCACATGTTTGCTGTGTCCCCCACATGGCTTGTGGCAAACTGCAAACGGGACTTCTTATGGCTTTTTTTCAACAATGGCTTTCTTCTTGCCACTCTTCCATAAAGGCCCGATTTGTGGAGTGCATGACTAATAGTTGTCCTGTGGACAGATTCTCCCACCTGAGCTGTGGATCTCTGCAGCTCCTCCAGAGTTACCATGCTGCTTCTCTGATCAATGCTCTCCTTGCCCGGCCTGTCAGTTTAGGTGGACGGCCATGTCTTGGTAGGTTTGCAGTTGTGCCATACTCTTTCCATTTTCGGATGATGGATTGAACAGTGCTCCGTGAGATGTTCAAAGCTTGGGATATTTTTTTATAACCTAACCCTGCTTTAAACCTCTCCACAACTTTATCCCTGACCTGTCTGGTGTGTTCCTTGGGCTTCATGATGCTGTTTGTTCACTAATGTTCTCTAACAAACCTCTGAGGCCTTCACAGAACAGCTGTATTTATACTGAGATTAGATTACACACAAGTGGACTCTATTTACTAATTAGGTGACTTCTGAAGGCAATTGGTTGCACTAGATTTTATTTAGGGGTATCAGAGTAAAGGGGGCTGAATACTTTTGCATGCGACACTTTTCAGTTTTTTATTTGTAAAAAAATTTGAAAACCATGTATCATTTTCCTTCCACAATTATGCGCCACTTTGTGTTGGTCTATCACATAAAATCCCAATAAAATAATTTACGTTTGTGGTTGTAACGTGACAAAATGTGGAAAAGTTCAAGGGGTATGAATACTTTTGCAAGCCACTGTATCTGTCATTATAAACCTCCCATTTACAGGCATGTTGGACTGCTGGAATCTGGTCAACAAATGTTTTGAGATCATCTCAGGATGGCACAGTGGCCCTGAAGTTGAGCTGCTAGAGACCCGGGTTCGATCCTGACTAGCGGGTGCTGTCTGTACGGAGTTTGTACATTCCCCTAGTGACTGCGTGAGTTTTCTCTGGGTGCTCCGATTTTCCTCCCACACTCCAAAAAGGTACAGGTTTGTAGGCTATTCGGCTTCTGTGAATTGTCCCGAGTGTGTAGGATAGTGCTCCTGTATGGAGTGATCGCTGGTGGGTCGAACTGGGTGGGCCGAAGGGCCCGTTTCCACCCTGTATCTCTAAAGTCTAACAGTAGGGTTGAACTGGCTAAACCGTTTACCCTTTTAGGGATACCTAGTCTTCTCATTGCCTTGCTCCTCCAGTGAGGTGTGTACTGATGAACGGTTTACAGTGTCCACAATCAGTATGGGAAAATGCCTGGCTGTGGGATTTGGGATCATGGCCCCTCTGGATTGATGTCTGGATCTCATCTCCTGCCTAAAGTTCTTTGGGAGGAAATTCTAGCCCCTCTTGCCGATGTTTACAAATGACAATGGTTTCTTGGGTGAGGTTCCACATGGGTATCCGCTGCTCTGAGGGGCTGATTCATGACTTGAATGACTGGGCAGATGAAACGTTGGAGTGTGAATACACAAATGTATATATGCAGCGAAGATAGACACAAAATGCTGGAGTAACTCAGTGAGACAGATCTCTTTAAGCCTTTCCGCCCAGTCTTTGTGTCGGCTCAAACAAACCCTGATTAAACTATGGGGAAATGGCTTAGTTTATAAATGAGGATATTTTCACAGAATGACAAGCAGGGAGCATGTGTAAATATCTAAAAAGAACACTGAATGTGATTTTAAAGAAACTGGAAGTCACTCGTGAGTCGAGTGTTTAATTGTCATATGTACCTGTAACGGAACAATGAAGTTCTATATTTAGTGTTGCTTAAAAGCCTGCTAACACAAACACACGGATAAATATACATCAATAATACAATTAATTAGTAACAGTTACATTGGGTAATCAGAATAGGGTAAAACCAAAGACGCAGACCATTGTAGGTTATTGCTGCTGAGGTTAGTGTTATGCAATAGACAATAGACAATAAGTGCAGGAGTAGGCCATTCGGCCCTTTGAGCCAGCACCGCCATTCAATGTGATCATGACTGATCATCCCCAATCAGTACCCCGTTCCTGCCCTCTCCCCATATCCCCTGACTCCGCTATTTTTAAGAGCCCTATTTAGCTCTCTCTTGAAAGCATCCAGAGAACCTGCCTCCAACGCCCTCTGAGGCAGAGAATTCCACAGATTCACCACTCTGTGAGAAAAAGTGTTTCCTCGTCTCCGTTCTAAATGGCTTACTCCTTATTCTTAAACTGTGGCCCCTGGTTCTGGACTCCCCCAACGTCGGGAACACGTTTCCTGCCTCTAGCGTGTCCAAGCCCTTAACAATCTTACATGTTTCAATGAGATTCCCTCTCATCCTTCTAAACTCCAGAGTGTACAAACCCAGCTGCTCCATTCTCTCAGCATATGACAGTCCTGCCATCCCGGGAATTAACCTTGTAAACCTACTCTGCACTCCCTCAATAGCAAGAATGTCCTTCCTCAAATTAGGGGACCAAAACTGCACACAATGCTCCAGGTGTGGTCTCACTAGGGCCCTGTACAACTGCAGAAGGAATGCAATGTTAAAGAACCTAAGTAGACCCTAACTTAATACTTGTGTTATCTTTGTTACATCCCAACTTTGTTTTAGAGTCCGCCACATATATTATGTTTAAAGGCAATTCTTGTTCCAACAGGCTTGCGGCAGGTTGAAGGCTGGTCCTCGCAGAGACTGAGAAATGGCCTTGTCCACAGCGTGGAGGACAGCAAAAGACGGACACACGGAGAGACGGGTGCAGCCAGCCTCGGTGACAAGGTTGGGATGGTTCTTGTTCACCTGCAGGAAGATATGCAGAACGTCTTGCGGCGACTCGGCCATCTTGAAAACCTGGCAACATCTCAGGTTTGCAAATAATAGAACGTAGGCCTCAGAACAGGCCTTTAGGCCCACGATATCTGTGCTGGACATGACGACCAATCCCATCTGGCTGCACATGATCCATATCCCCCCACCCCACATTTCCTTGTATTACTATGCCTCACTGAAACCCTCTTAACCCACTGAAACTCTCGTTTCTGCTTCCACTACCACCCATGGCAGTGCATTCCAGCACCCACTGCTTTGTGTTTAAAAAAAAAAAAAAAAAGACAAAAAATAATCAATTGCCCTGTAATTGTCCTTTACACTTTATCCCTCTCATTTTAAACCTATGACATCTAATATTTGACACTGCCACCCTGGTGTTAAAATTCTGACCGTTTACCCTATCTATGCCTCTCATGATTGTATCCATCACACCTCACCTCAGCCTCCAACATTCCAGTGACTATGCTGATGACTCTTCCCAGCTGGGAATTTTTTTAATTGCCCACTTAATTTTTTGAGGGTTTTTTCCCATTGTTTTAATTTTAAATTCTAGCATTTAAAAATTGGAGGAATTCAGTGGATGAAAAAGACTGTCATAAAATTCCTAGCGTATCAATTAAAAGACAATTGATCCTGAACATGGTTGAGAATTAGGAGATCCAATCAAAGGATTTCAATGAGTTAGTCAGGATAAGAAATACTTCATAATTTACGCTCTTGTACGCCATTTTGAAGTGGTGCACCATGGGATTCTCTTTAACCTCTGGATTATTAAGAATAAGGCCCTGGTGGCACAGCGGTAGAGTTGCTGCCTTACAACGCTTGTAGCGCCGGAGACCTGGGTTCGATCCCGACTACGGGTGCTGTCTGTACTGAGTTTGTACGTTCTCCCGGTGACCGCGTGGATTTTCACCGAGATCTTCGGTTTTCCTCCCACACTCCAAAGGCATGTAGGTTGATTGGCTTGGTGTATGTGTAAAATTGTATAATTGTCCCCAGTGTGTGTTGGATGGTGTTAATAGAGTCACAGAGTGATACAGTGTGGAAACAGGCCCTTCGGCCCATCTTGCCCACACCGGCCAACAATGTCCCAGCTACACTAGTCCCACTTGCCTGCGCTTGGTCCATATCCCTCCAAACCTGTCCTATCCATGTACCTGTCTAACTGTTTCTTAAATGATGGGATAGTCCCAGCCTCAACTACCTCCTCCGGCAGCTTGTTCCATACACCCACCACCCTTTGTGTGAAAAGGTTACCCCTTGGATTCCTAATAAATCTTTTCCCCTTCATCTTGAACCTATGTCCTCTGGTCCTTGATTCCCCTACTCTGGGCAAGAGACTGTGCAACTACCTGCTGTATTCCTCTCATGATTTTGAATACCTCTATAAGATCTCCCCTCATCCTCCTGTGCTCCATGGAATAGAGAACCAGCCCTCTCAACTTCTCCCTACAGCTCACACCCTCTAGTCTTGGCAACATCCTCGTAAATATTTTCTGAACCCTTTCAAGCTTGACAATATCTTTCCTATAACATGGTGCCCAGAACTGAACACAATATTCTTAATGCGGTCTCACCAACGTCTTATACAACTGCAACATGACCTCCCAACTTCTATACTCAATACTCTGACTGATGAAGGTCAAAGTGCCAAAAGCCTTTTTGACCACCTTATCTACCTGCGATTCGACCTTCAAGGAACCATGCACCTGTACTCCTAGATCCCTCTGCTCTACAACACTACCCAGAGGCCTACAATTTACTGTGTAGGTCCTGCCCTTGTTCGACATGAACCATTCCTCCACCTACCTGGCCAATCGATCCAGATCCTGCTGCAATCTTTCACAACCATCTTCACTTTTTGCAAAAACCACTAACTTTTGTATCATTTAATTTGAACACAGCACCCCAAACCTGGTCAGGATGACGGGAAGCTCGATGCCTCTCACCAGCAACTCCCCTCCACCTCTTCCTTACCCCTCCCTCTCCTTAACCCCCACACCTTGCCCGCACAGCACAATCCCACCTCACACCTCCCTCCCTCACCTCCTCGCAAATGCCCTCGTCACCCTCACACCACCCCCCCCACCCTCCACCGCATGCCACCCTGAGCCCCCAACTCCTCCCCCTCACACATTCCTCCTCCTCCCCTTCAAATCGCCCTCTCCTCACCCCATCCTCATTCTCACCATCAAACTCCCCTCCCCATTCTGTTCAACCCCCCTCCCCAATCTCCTCACACCCCCGTCTTCCTTCCCCTCCTACACCCCCTTACCCCACCTTCCTCACACCCCCTTACTCCTGCTCACCCCACTCCTCCCCCTCACGCCCCCCCCATCATGCCCCATTCCTCCCCGTCCTCTAATCATTCCATCACCTGACTCCTCTCCTCCGCTCCCCCTCTCCCCCTCTCCCCCCCCATCACCCTCGTCCCCCCCCCTCAACCTCTCTCCCACCCCCTCCCCACCCGCCTCCACATCCTTCCTGAAATGGGGTGCCGTCCGAGGAAGAAATCCCATCAAAAGGCAGAGGGCCATCAATTAATGTGGCTCCAGTCTCTGCAGCCTGCGAACACACTGCAAATCAAAGCGGGCACTGCAACGCAACTCAAGGGCCTGTCCCACGAGCATGCGACTGCATGCGGCTAGCGTGACCTAACGTGGTCGCGCTAGCCGTGCGGCCTCGCGGGGCCGGCCCCACTTCGATCGCCGGAGCCGCATGGAGTTGTGCGGAGCTGGTCCCAACACCGCGCGGGGCTTTGAAAAACTGACAGTGTTCAAAAATTCCGCGCGGCAAAGGCCTGCCGGCCCGCTGCCGCATGGAGGCCGCACGCACCGCCTCGACGCCGTACGCAGCGTCTTGACGCCGAACACAGCGTCTTGACGGCGTACGCCTAGCGCGTGGCGTTGCGTGATGACGTAACCGCCCGACGCCGTGCGACGTCCAAATTCAGTCGGCCCGCCTCCTGTCCAGCTGATTGGTGAGTATGATGTCAGGAGCAGCTCCATATGGCTCCCCGGTTGGAAGTGGGACCGGCCCCGCGTGGCCGTACGCCTCAAGCCACCACGTTTGGTCGCGCTAGACGCATGCAATCGCATGCTGGTGGGACAGGCCCTTCATGCTACACCCATGCGGGGGAATGTCATCATCAATGATGAACAAGGAGATAAAGGGGAGACTCGTAGGAGTTCTGACAATTGTCAATCGTTAATGGTGGTGAAACTGCACAGGGGAACAATTGCAATCTTGCATATTTGGTAAACAATCCTTTAGTGTGTAACCTGAGTCAGCTCCACTCTTCAGGAGACTAAAGTGCAGCAGCTTGCCTCTTGTTCCACAGCTATCTAGGAATGAAACACTGAATTTCTGTCTCTATACCATGGTATTTCATTTCACACTATGAAATGCTGAGATACAGGCAGATATTAAGGATTTTCATAAGGGACAGATACATAGATATATATATTTTTGGTTAAAGTGGACTTGGTCCTGAGGATGGGGACTTGAGGTTTAGTGGATCACAGGATCGGAGGACCAGGACATGAGAGGGATTGGTCTTTGGAAAGGGAGTTGGATTGAGGTTGGTCAGGGTCGGTGAAGGTTCGGAGGTCATGACCGTGAGGGTGAGAGCCAACAGGGTTGGCAAGACGGGATAGACCAAGTGGTGGTAATTCCTTGTCTGACCCAGACCCGACCTGCAGTATAAAGACCGGTTTGCCTCATGAAATTCTAACGATAATAAGTCTTGGGATAGGTGATGCACGTTATACTGCACTCCTCCCTAAACAAAGTGGCAAAGGGAATGACGTCATCCATGTATCCCCCGATGGGTCAATCATGTCACTCGAGCTAAAGTGATAAATCTACTCGCACAAATCAACCAGGTAGTGGTCAAGGAAAAATCAGCTGAACACAGTTACTGTAAAATGTTGACCATTTTGTTGATGTTGACAAAATCTCTGCACATCATCCTGCCTGCTGAAAATCGACCCTACTTCCAGCTGCAAGTCGGCTGCTGTTCTGACGTATTTCATTTGCTGACACTTGACTTGCTTGATTCATTCAGTCCTGTGAATTTCCCCAAATTTTCTCTCGCACATTTTGCTTGGTCCTGGAGCCAAGAGCGCTCCTAGACCTGTCACTGGAAAACGGGACAGCAAATGAGGGACCCTGGCCAGGATTCTGCAGAGAGCATTCCCACAATGATGGTCAGGGGCTGAATGGCAAAGGAACCATTCTGGCAGGGGTACAGCAAATCCTTGATGTAGCGCATGACAAAACCTCCTTCTTCAATATATAACATATGTTTGTTAACGATTGTGTTATTAAGGCACAGATGCTGCACTTGCTCGGTTGCGGTACTTGCTCAAGTTGCGGTATTTGTCTACATCCAACACGGCAACATAAAACAGCACAGGAGTAGTGCTTTAGACCCACAATGTTTGTGCTGAACAGGATGTCAGATAAAACTTAATATCTTCTGCCTGCATATGATCCACATCCATGGGCTGGGTGTGATATTTTCCAATTGTGTTTCTTTTTTACTGTATGTTACTGTAATTCAGTAATCTACTTTCAGTATTTCGCAACAGCTGTCCATATTGGGAATAGCTTTTACACATTTTTGCAAAAGCTATCATGCACAACTGTTTACTATTCAAACTGCATTGTTTCTGCAGTGCAAATAAACTGGTGGAATCAGAATATTTAAAAGTACAGCATTATTTCTACAAAATTATTAGTGTCATATCCACAGTGATAACATACATGTATTGTGATTAATAGCTGGTTAAATACTTCACTTACAGCAAATTATTTCTTGTGTGGCAAAACCTGTGAAAATTTACACTTTCCTCTCTGGGGTTTTATCCCCTTATTTTTCCCTAAAGTCAGCCATGATCACATTGAATGGCGGTGCTGGCTCGACGGGCCGAATGGCCTACTCCTGCACCTATTGTCTATTGTCACTGACTTATCTGGGACTGTATTAGCATAGCAGTGAGCAATTTGACAGTGTCCTATTCAGCTGGTTCAGGGACTATTCAGCAAAGGAGGTCAATATAAACAAGCCAGATCATCTCCTCTCTTTCTGAGCTCCATAAACGACGTTCCCAAGAAAGATCAGCAGATGGGGATCTGGAGCAGGCTTTTTGTTTTGCCTTACCAAAGTTGGAATTCTACTCCTGCTTGAAGGATCTGTGATTAATATTGAACTGGTGTCGTTGTGATGTGCATTGTGTGGTGATGCACCTGCAGTAACATCACCTGTACATGTCCGCCCAGGAATAGTTGTATACGCCGTATTCTGAGAATAATGCCAACTCAGCAAAATTACGTTTTTTTTTAATTCACCCTGAGTAAAACCTGCACGTCAATTTTGTTTTCTCTCAATTAAAAAAAGAGGACACAAGGTGCTGGCGTAACTCAGCAGATCAAGCAGTTTCTCTGGAGAACATGGATAGATGACGTTTTGGTTTGGAAGCTTTCTCAGGACATCATCTATCCATATTCTTCAGAGATGTGTCTAAGTTACTCCAGCACTTTGTCACTTATTAGTAAACCAGCAACTGCAGTTCCTTGTGTCTCAAAGTTTTTCATACTGTTCACTTGGAGTAAAGTGAAGATGCAAATGTCCCCATTGATAGTCACAATCCGCTGAAGTGTAACCAGGGGAAAAGTTAATTACTGCATGGAAAATCAGGATAGAATAGAAACAGCGGTATTACAAACTAGACCTAGAGAACTTCAGTTAGACTCAAGGTATTGGGTTCAATCTTCCTAATGGCAAAGAATGAGGCTATTTGGGTGCTGTCTTTAAAGAGTTTGTATGTTCTCCCCGTGACCTGCGTGGTTTTCTCCGAGATCTTCTGTACATCTGGTTGTGTGGGAGAAAACCGGTGTGCAGGTTATTTGGCTTGGTGTAAATGTAAAATTGTCCCTAGTGTGTGTAGGATAGTGTTAGTGTGCGAGGATCGCCATTCGGTGGGCCGGAGGGCCTGTTTCTGCACTGTATCTCTAAACTAAACTAAACTTTAACTTGTGCTTATCAATAATTAGAAAGATTGAGCAGTAGGTAGAAAAGTTTAATGTTTTCTTGCAAAGGTACGTGGCCTTGAAAATCTGTTCATTTGGGCCTGCTTTTTGACTATACATTCTCACAAAGTAGCAAGAGAGAGGAACTAAACTCTGGAATAGATAGATATACAGGCCCATTCTTAGTCACGTGTGTGACCAAAATATGAAAAGTTGTGCAATACATCGCTTCTAATTCTGAAAGCATTACAGGTATATTGTTTTGCGCTGTATCTATGATTCTTTTTTTTTTCAAAGTTTATCAAGTGAAATTTTTATGTTATGCTGACAATGTTTGTTTAGGGTCAGAGGTCAAACATGACTGGTCACGTTGGCGACCTCACACGGAAGCATTTTTTTCATAACTGTTTTATCTTACCAACTCTGTGAATTTTAAAAAGCTAGAATGTTCATATTTTTAGCAGACATGCATTATAGTTCTGCAGGTAGGAAAATAGCAATGAATAAGATTAATCTCTTACAAGATTTTTTTAATGTATTACTTTATGTAATGCCATCTGGTCACGTATGTGACGTTTTGGTTCACTTTCCAAAGAATGGTCCTCCAGATCATAAGTGATAGGAGTAAAATTAGGCCATTCGGCCCATCAGCTCTACTCCGCCATTCAATCATGGCTGATCTATCTCTCCCTCCTAACCTCATTCTCCTGCCTTCTCTCTGACACCCATATCAATCAAAAATCTATCCTTAAATATATCCACTGATATATCCACTTCTGTGGCAAATGATTCCACAGATTCACCACCCTCTGACTAAAGAAATTCCTCCTCATCTCCTTCCTAAAAGAACGTCCTTTAATTCTGAGGCTATGACCCCCTAGTCCTAGACTCTCCCACTAGTGGAAACATCCTCTCTACATCCACTCTATACAAGCCTTTCACTATTCTGTAGTTTTCAATGAGGTTTCCCCCCACCCCCCCTCATTCTTCTAAACTCCAGCGAATATAGAACCTCTGCTGTCATCATATGTTAACCTACTCATTCCTGGGATCATTCTTGTAAACCTCCTCTGGACCCATTCCAGAGCCAGCACATCCTTCCTCAGTTATGGTGCCCAAAATTGCTCTCAATATTCCAAATGCGGCCTGCCCAGCGTCCCATAGAGCCTCAGCATTACATCCC
>JAXLNO010003655.1:0-29802 GCA_038087875.1 Malacoraja senta
TAATTTGTACCGTAACTGTAATTTTTAATATGTGCAATAACCCATACTGTACATAGGAATCCTATTTATTCACTCTATTCACCCATTGTCTTTATATAGATATGTATATAGCGCCGCAGAACTGTGCACCTTATCCCCCCCCCCCCCCTTTTGTTTTGTTTTGTTTCTTTGTTTTTTAACTAATTACATGTCTGCACTGAGTACGAGCTGCTTTTAATCTCATTGTACATGTGTATGGTGACAATAAAATGGCATTCTGATTCTGATTCTGAATTGCAGCGCTGGAGAGCTGGCCGGGATGGATCCTGGCTGCGGATGAGGTGCAGGTCTGTGTCCAGGGCTGCCGAGAGTGTTTTGGCACATCTCCCTCCTCCAATCACCGCGCTCTATCCTCAGTCCCACCCCACCTACTTCCGCCTCTGACTGACACCTCCCTCCTCCAATGATCGCACTGAATCATCATGTCCCATTGCCTGCTGACCGACGTCTCTCTCGTCCATTCGGCGCCCTCGATCAGCAGTCCCACCCCCACTGTCTCGCGGAAAGCGGAGATTTCACCGGGTTTTAAAATCCGGATTACAAAAAATGGGGGGGGGGGGGGGGGGGGGAATCGTCCCCCACCTCTCAAAACAGGGGGGGGGGCATGTCCCCCCTGGCCCCCCGGGATTTCCGCCACTGGTTGAACAAAGGCTAGAGAGGCACAGGGGTGGGACGGTGGCGCAGTGGTACAGTTGCTGCCTTGCAGCGCCAGTGACCAGGTTCGATCCTGACTATGGGTACTGTCTGTACGGATTTTGCGCGTTCTCCCTGTGACGGCGTGGGATTTCTCCGGGTGCGCCGGTTTCCTCCCATATTCCAAAGACGTGCAGGTTTGCAGGTACCTCTCCTCCAGACGTGCAGATTCCTCTCCTCCAGAACGGGATGTTCCAATACAGTTACAATTCAGGCATCTGTCCAACCATGTGGAATATTGCCCAGGTCTGGGCTGATCAAAAGAAAGTAAGACAAACCCAGCCTGGCTGATGACCAAACCATCAATCTACCCTCAATCATCAGACATGTGATGAAGCCAATGTTGACAGTGTTATGGAACACCACTCACTCATCAATAATACCTTGGTCTTTCATCATCACTGTGTCTAAATCTTTCCGACCTTACTGCACTCTGGGAGCTCCTTCACTGAAAGACTTTGGTTCAAGGCAGCAGCTCACCACCGTCTCCGCAAGGAATAGCTATAAATGCCGGGATCCATGCCAACATCTCAATGTGCCAATATCTTTAGGGCGGCACAGTGGCGCAGCGGTAGAGTTGCTGCCTTACTGCTGATCCCAACTACGGGTGCTGTCTGTACAGAGTTTGTACGTTCTCCCTGTGACAGCGTGGGTTACCTCCGGGTGCTCCGGTTTCCTCCCACACTCCAGGTTTGTAGGTTAATTGTCTTCTGTAAATTGTACATTGTCACTAGGTGCAGGATGGTGCTAGTAAACAGGGTGGGCTGAAGGGCCAGTTCCTGCACTGTATCTCTAAAGTCTAAAGTTTAAACTAAACTTATCACATTCCACCGGATGCACCTTTTTGTCTTCTCCACTAATCACCTGCAGCCCTGTTTACTTTCACCACCCTCCCCTCCCCATCCTGACACATCTACCAGTCACCCCCTCCTCACCTGGATCTATCGATGTTGCCAGCTCTTGCCCAGCCCCTCACCTCACCTCTTCCTACCACCTTTCTCCCCTCTACCATCAGTCTGAAGAAGGGTCCCGTCCCAAAATGTCGCCTCACCATTTCCTTCCACGGATGCTGCCTTATCCTCTGAGTTCCTCCAGCGGTTTATTTTTTTCTTTGAGAAAGGGAGACTGGAGAGGACACTTTGCATTAGCAGACACTAGGAACCGCAGGTGCTGACATAAGAACAGTGGACAGGATGTGAGTCCAAAATAACATTACCGAAGGAATACTATGGTGGCAATAATGGACGTTATACTGAAGCAAAGCGCCAAGTGCTGGAGTAACACAACGGTTCAGGCAGCTTCTCTGGAGGACACGGATAGGTGGTATCTTGGTTCAGGACCCTTCTTTAGACTGACTGTAGTAGGGTGCAGAAAATGGAAAAGAGAGATGGGAGAGACATAACTGAAGACTCGTCTGAACACTCAAGTGGATGTCAACATTGCTCGGCTATACAATGAACTAATACAATCTAGATACAATGAACTACAGATGCTGGTTTACAAAAAAAGACACAAAGTGTCGGAGTAATTCATCAGGTCAACCAGCACATCTGGAGAACATGGAGTCAAAGGAAGGGGGCGATATCTCGGGAGAAAAGGAACAGGCGACATTGGGTCTGAAGAAGGGTCTCGGCCTGAAACGTCACCTATTCCTTTTCTCCAGAGATGCTGCCTGACCGGCTGAGTTACTCCAGCATTCTGTACAAATACCAGCAATAGATCCTCCCCCAGCCAACAATGGGCCATTGTGGGCTCTACCCTTCCCTGGTCATCTGTTGCCGGCCCTGATTTGTTCTGACATTTTCTTACCTCCACTTCCCTCCCCTCTACTTTCAGCCTGAAGAAGGGTTCCGACCCGAAATGTCACCCATCCTTTTTCTGCAGAGATGCTGCCTGACCTGGTGTTACCCAGCATTTTGTGTCTATCTTTGGTAAATACCAGCAGCTGCAGTTCCTTTCTACATCTTAGGTTTTTAGTTTTCGTTTTAGAGAAACAACATGGAAACAGGCCCTACAGCCCCCCGAGTCCACCCCGACCATCAATCACCAGTTCTCACTAGTTCTATGTTATCTCATCCACTCCCTACCCACTAGGGGCATTTTACAAAGGGACAATTAACCTACAAACCCGCACGCCTTTGGGGTGTGGGAGGAAACTGGGGCAGCCGGATGAAACTCACGTGGTCACAGGGACAAGATGCAAACTCCACACAGGCAGCACTCGAGGTCAGGACCGAACCCGGGTCTCTGACGCCGTGAGGCAGCAGCACTACCAGCTGTGCCGTTGTGCTGCCTATTATTATAAATGATTTTAAATGTTTCTGTACGGTTAAAAAGAGCCAGGTATGAACGTGGCAGGAAACCAGAGTACCTGGAGAAACCCACGTGGTCACAGGGAGAACCTGCAAACTCCACAAGGGCAGCACCCGAGTTCAGGATTGAACCCGAGTCTCTAGCGCGGTGAGGAGGCGGATCTACCAGCTGTGCCCGCTGAGCTGGAACAAACCTGTTGCCGTTCACAGGCCGGTTATGCTGCTGCAAGTAAGAATTTCATTGTTCCTTGGTCGGTACATGCAACAATTAAATACGCTAGACTCCTGCCTCTGCTGACTTGGTTGAGGGCGTCTTGTGTTTGCACAGGCTGCTGAGGGAGCACGATTCATTACAATCCTTTCCGGATGGGATTGCAACGTTTTTTACGAGCTTTGGGCTGTGTTTTTTACAAGAGAGCGTGCCGTAGTTAGTTGCCAGCACCAAGCTCTTTGCCAAGACGTGCGCGCAAAAGAAGCAGGACAACATATCCAATATAAATGCATATTCAACATGGGAAGGACACATCTCTCAGCAGTCTAGTTTAGTTTAAAGACAGACACAAAGTGCTGGCGTAACTCAGCGGGTCAGGCAGCATCTCTGGGGAACATGGATAGGTGACGTTCTGGGTGAGGATCCTCCTTCAGCTAGTTTCGCTTAGTTTAGTTTTGAGATACAGCACAGAAACAGACCCTTCAGCCCACCAAGTCCGCGCCGGCCAGTGATCACCCCGTACACTAGTTCTATCCTGCACACTAGGGACAATTTACAATTTGCAGATCCAATCAAATGACAAATCTGTGTTCCTTGGGATGTGGGAGGAAAGGGGAGAACCCGGAGAAAACCCACACAGTCACGGGGCAACGTACAAACTCCGTGCAGACAGCCGCCACAGTCAGGATCGAACCCACGTCTCTGGTGCTGTGAGGCAGCAACTCCTGACTCCAGTGTGACATTACCAATGCACAGCCCTATTCTGATGAAGCACAACTGAAAGTTTAGTTTCTCAAGACTCCTGCAATCTGAACTGATTCTGCTGGTGTAGAGTCTGAGAGAGAGACCTGTTCACTATTAAAGGTCAACTCAGGTCACTCACTATCCCATTGCAAGCTGACAAATTAAATATTTTCACAGCACCTTCTGCTCGCTGCCAATGATCTATCACCATAATTAACAGAGGGGAAGAAATCGATCAAAGTGACAACTAATTAGAGCCCCTTCTCTTCTTGTATAAACCACAGGGTCCTGGAACCTCCTGTAACCCTCCGTGATGCCACCACTGTCAGGGGGAAGTGTGGAAGGGGGTCTCTTGCTGAAGAGTCGAAGGTGGTCAGTCAAGGTAATGAGGTTGTCTTTCTGCAGTTTACAGCTTGCAAACAGGCCCTTCGGCCCACTGAGTACTAAGGACTTGATGGGCCAAAGGGCCTGTATCCAAGCTGTACCTCTAAAGTCTAAAGTGTCCGCGCCGACCAACGTTCACCCCGTACACTAGTTCTATCCTACGCACTAGGGACAATTTACAGTAACTAACTAGCCTACAAACCTGCACGTCTGTTGAATGTGGGAGGAAACCGGAGCACCCGGCGAAAACCCACGCGGTCACAGGGAGAACGTACAAACTCCTTACAGACAGCAACTGCAGTCAGGATTGAACCCGGGTCTCTGCAATTAGGCAGCAACTAAACCGCTGCGCCACTGTGCTGCCCAGTTGGTGAGGGGGGTCGGGGTTTAAGAATGGCCATGCCACTACGACAGATGAACCACACCTCAGCATTTAGCTCAAGAGAGTGAGCAGCTCGTTCGGTGAAAGATCCTGATAGTGATGGAAATAAGATTAAGGTACGGTATTCATTGGTCGGGCCATTGAGTATAAGAAGCAGGAAGCCACGTGGCAGCCTCATAGGAGTTTGGTTAGGCCGCATTTGGAAATATAGAAACATAGAAAATAGGTGCAAGAGTAGGCCATTCAGCCCTTCGACCCAGCACCACCATTCAATATGAACATGGCTGATCATCCAAAATCAGTACCGTGTTCCTGCTTTCTTCCCATATCCCTTGATTCCATTAGCCCTAAGAGCTAAATCTAACTGTCTCTTGAATACCTCCAGTGAATTGGCCTCCACTGCCTTCTGTGGCAGAGAATTCCACAGATTCACAACTCTCTGGGTGAAAAAGCATTTCCTCATCTCAGTCCTAAATGGCCTGCCCCTTATTCTTAAACTGTGACCCCTGGTTCTGGACTCCCCCAACATCTGGAACATTTTTCCTGCATCTAGCCTGTCCAATCCCTTAAGAATTTTATATGTTTCCATAAGATCCCCTGTCATCCTTCTAAACCTTCTAAATTCCAGTGAATGGAGTATTGTGTGCAGTTCTGGTTACTCCATTACAACAATTGGCACAGAAGCGTTGGAGATGGTGCAGGAGCGATTTACTAGCTGAATTACCTGGTATTAGCTACAGGGAGAGGTCGGACAAACTTGGGTTGTTTTCTCTGGAGTATCGAAGGCCGAGGGGAGACCTGAGAGAGGTATAGATAGGGTAGACAGTCAGAATCTTTTTTCTAGGTAGGAAATATCAGAAACAAGAGGGCATTACTTTCAGGTGAGAGGGGTAAAGTTTAAAGGAGCGTGCGGGGCAGGTATTTTTACACAGTGAGTGAAGGGTGCCTGGAATGTGCTGCCAGGGGTGGTGGTGGAGGCAGATACAATAGTGGCTTTGAAGAAGCTTTTGGATTGGCAAATGGAAGGGCAGGGAGTGGAGGCATATGGATCGCGTGCAGGCTGGGGAGATTGGTTTAATTTGGTATCATGCTTGGCACGGACTCTGTGGGCTGAAGGCCCTGTTCTGTCCCTGTGGTGTATTGTGCTATGTTAAAAGCAGCAGATGCCAGCCACACAAGGTTAACCCAATCCCCTCTTCCTGCTCTTTTCCCCCTCTCTCTGTTCCTACTAATGAGGCACGTCCTGCTCTCTGCGTTCATCCAAGTGTCTCCCTCTGCTTTCCTAACGCAGCAGAGAGCTGCGGTTGGAGGCAGGAGTCACATAAGGCTTAAAGTGGCAAACGCATGCATCAGACTTCCTGCTCTGAAGAGCATGAATGAATCAGATCGGTATGAATATTGAAAGTAATATGCCCTGCTTCACTTTCTCCCTCGTTCCGAGCCTCCCCCCACCCATTTCTCCCACCATCTCTTGCCCCCACTCTCCCCAGTCACTTTACCCCTTTCCCCTCCTTCGTACCATTTTATCCCCCTCTCTCATTCCCCACCCCCTGGTTCTCTTCCGCCCACATCCTCTCCTTCTCCGTCACCCTTTTGTCTCCTTGTCACCTCTCACCTCTGTCACATGCTCTGCCCATCCTCCAATCGAACCCCCCTCATCTGTGGGCAGCATGGTGGCGCAGCGGTAGAGTTGCTGCTTTACACGCCAGAGACCCGGGTTCGATACTGACTATGGGTGCTGTCTGTACAAAGTTTCTACCTTCTCCCTGTGACCGCATCAATTTCTCCGGGTGCTCTGGTTTCCTCCTACATTCCAAAGACGTGCAGATTTGTAAGTTAATAGGCTTCTGTAAATTGTCCCCAGTGTGTGGGATAGTGGGGTGATTTCCTGAACAGCCTGGTCCCGCACGGTTCCTCTGAAGTCTAAAATCTAAAGGCCTGTATCCAAAGAAGGGTCTCGACCCAGAAAGGCACCTATTCCTTTTCTCCAGAGATGCTGCCTGACCCGTTGGGTTACTCCAGCATTTTGTGTCTATCTTTGGTGTAAACCAACATCTGCAGTTCCTTCCTGCATCTATCATTTGCCAGGCTTTGTTGCTCCCCACCTCTCCCCACCTCCCCACCTTTCGCAGCTTCCTTTCTCCCCTTCCACACTCAGTCTGATGGGGGACCCAACTCAAAATGCCATCCCTCCATCTCCTTCCACAGATGCTGCCTGACCCGTTGAGTTCCTTTGTCGATTGCTCAAGATACCAGCATCTGCAGTCTCTTCTCTCTCTCTAATAAACAGAACCATGGAGTTTCATAATCAGCTTCAGAGATGCTAGATTCTTTCATTCCTATTTACGTTACTTGAATGAATTTTCCAACTGCCTTGGTGGCCTTGTGGATCAGCTACCCTACCTACCCCAGAGTTTATTAGAGGGTCTCATCTTACTGTTTGGGCTTCGTTTTTTATTGCGGATGTCCAGCGGCATATAACATTCATGAATTTTCTGGAATGAAATGTTTTGTCATTTGGTAACTCAGTGTCAACTTGTCATCAGCACAGCTTGGGAGGGCCGGTTGGAAGAATTAAAATGGATTTGTTTATTTATTCATTCCTTCAGAAATGGAGACCATTTTTTTGCTAAACCCAAATAATGTTAGTGCCTCTTGCAAGGCACGCAAGTTTTGTAGAGCTAAACCACTATTTCCTTCGATTCCCATAAAAATTCCAGTGGGTTATGTTCCGTCCCATGCACTTAGTCATAGAGTTATACAGCGTGGAAACTGGCCATTCGGCCCAACTAGCCAACACCAACAGCATGTCCTATCTACGCTTGTCCCCCCTGCCTGCATTTGGCCCTTAATCCCCTAAATCTACCTGTCCTATCCATATTCATGTCTATTTGTTTCTTAAACAACATTCTTGCCATAGAGGGAGTACAGAGAAGGTTCACCAGACTGATTCCTGGGATGGCAGGACTTTCATATGAAGAAAGACTGGATAGACTCGGATTGAGTCTTGAGGGGGGGATCTTATAGAAGCTTACAAAATTCTTAAGGGGTTGGACAGGCTAGATGCAGGAAGATTGATCCCGATGTTGGGGGAGTCCAGAACAAGGGGTCACAGTTTAAGGATAAGGGAGAAGTCTTTTAGGACAGAGATGAGACAAAAAAAATCCACACAGAGAGTGGTGAATCTGTGGAATTCTCTGTCACAGAAAGTAGTTGAGGCCAGTTCATTGGCTATATTTAAGATGGAGTTAGATGTGGCCCTTGTGGCTAAAGGGATCAGGGGGTATGGAGAGAAGGCAGGTACAGGATACTGAGTTGGATGATCAGCCATGATCACATTAAATGGCGGTGCAGGCTCAAAGGGCCGAATGGCCTACTCCTGCACCTATTTTCTATGTTTCTATGTTTCTATGTTTCTATGTTAAACATTGCAATAATCCCTCCCTCAACTAACTACTCTGGCAGCTCGTTCCGCACACCCACCATCTTTTGTGTGAACAAAGTTACCCCTCAGGTTCCTATTTAATCTTTCCCCCTTCACCTTCAACCTACGTCCTCTTGTTCTCGATTCCAAATGGACAAAATGTGTAGGAAGGAACTACAGATGCTAGTTTATACAGAAGTAAGACACAAAGTGCTGGAGTAATTCAGTGGGTCAGGCAGCATCATTGAAGAAAAAGCATGGGTAACGTTTTGGGTCAGAGATGCTGCCTGACCCGTTGAGTTACTCCAGCATTTTGTGTCTCACTTCAATGGACAACTCCCACCTCCAATATTATTTTGGGACTGCGTTAGACATTCAGAGATATATCTCGTTGTGATTTAGTGATCCAATCGTGTCACTGCACTTCCTGCCTTAGTTGGTGAGGATTGATAAGATCTCAAGAGTCAGTCTCTTCCCCTGGTGGCCCAACATATTCACCTATGAATTTGCACTTAATTTTTTGTTAGGATTCAGGATCAGAGACAGTAAAACAGTGCAGCTAATAGAGCTGCTGCCTCCTAGATCCTGCAATTCCTTGTGTCTACACTTTAAGAGACAATAGACAATAAGTGCAGGAGTAGGCCATTCAGCCATTCGAGCCAGCACCGCCATTCAATGTGATCATGGTTGATCATCCACAATCAGTACCCCGTTCCTGCCTTCTCCCCATATCCCCTGACTCCGCTATCTTTAAGTCCCATCTAGCTCATTTAGAGGCATTTAAGTAGACTCCTAAATAGGCTGGGCACATGGGGAGAGGCAGGAGAATAAGGTTGAAAGGTTGATCGATCAGCCATGATTGAATGCAGAGTAGACTCAATGGACCGAATGGCTTAAATCTGCTCCTATGACATGAACGTACGGATATAGGCCGAGTTTAAATGGGATTGGTGTCGACGAGAGGAAATGTTGGGTTGGAGTTTAGTTTAAAGATAAAGAGCAGAAACAGGCCCTTCGGCTTACAGAGTCTGAGCCGACCAGCCATCACCCCACACACTAGCACCATCCTACACACGAGGGACAATTTACAATCTTTACCGAAGCCTATTAACCTACATACCTGTACGTCTTTGGAGTGTGGGAGGAAACTGGAGCATCCGGAGAAAACCCACGCGGTCATGGGTGGAATGCACAGACTCCGTACAGACAGCCCTTGTAGTCAGGATCTAACCTGGGTTTCTGGCGCTATAAGGCAGCAACACGGCCACTGCGCTACCGTGCCATCCTTGGTGAGCTGAGGGTCTGTTTCTGTGCTGCCCGACTCTATGGATCATTGTTTGGTCAACTGCGAGGATGGTTCCCATTCAAGGCTGATTGAATCGCTGTGTGATTGCCCGAGCAGGCAGCTGGATGAATTGACGGATGTACATCTGTGGTTGTCTATGCCCACCTTTCAGCAGAGCAGTTATCAGATTATCAGCAATTGTTTGCAATCCTTTTCCAATTAGCTAATGGAGCGCAGACCGAGATATCGCCACATCCTGTAATCAAGCCTGGAATGGAAGCCAGGCGGTGCTATTTCTCCTGATTGCTTGCCATTTGTTACACTTCCTCTTGAGAGACCACAATTAAACCCTGGGATGCAGCTTCAACAGAAGATATTTACCACTTGTCTTGGCTGCTTCCTTTCCTGAGGCTCTTCACGTTGCCGCAGTTTAGACAAGCCAAGAACGTCTCTAAACTCTGGAACTCATTGCTCCTTTTGTTGTTCCTTTCCATTTCCCCCCCACTCTGTGACACAGTGGCCCAGCGCATAGAGTTGTTGCCTCACGGCCAGAAACCCGGCTTTGATCCTCACCTCGGGTGCTGTCTGTGTGGAGTTTGCACATTCTCCCTGTGACCGCATGGATTTTCTCCGGGTGCTCCGGTTTCCTCCCAATGTCCCAAAGACATGCTGGTTTGTAGGTTAATTGGCCTTTATACATTTTCTCTAGTTTTAGTTTATTTGGAGATACAGCATGCAAACAGGCCCTTCAGGTCACCGAGTCCTCACCGACCAGCGATCACCCTTTACTGGTTCTATCCTACACAGTAAGGACAATTTACAGAAGCCAATTAACCTTCAAACCTGCACATCTTTGGAGTATGAGAGGAAACTTGAGCACTCAGAGAAACCCCACGTGGTCACAGGGAGAATGTAGGAACTCGGTACAGTTAGCACCCGTGGTCAGGATTGAACCCAGGTCTCATGCGCTGTATGGCACCGTTGTGCCACAGTGCTGCCACAGTGCTGCCTGATGTGTGACCCGCTGAGTTATTCCCGCACTTTGTGGCCCATTTAGTTCTCTCAGGTTTGATATTAGAATGGGTTGGTATTGGTAATAGTATTGTGTAGGAATCAACTGCAGATGCTGGTTTACACCGAAGATACGGTAGACACGAAATGCTGGAGTAACTCAACGGTTCAGCCAGCATCTCTGGAGAAAAGGAATAGGTAACGTTTTGGGTCGAGACCCTTTCTTCAGACTGATGGTGTCTTAGTTCAACAGTTCCATTAAAATATATTGTTTCTTTAAGCGAGGTGGGGGGGTGGTGAAGAAGGGCGACCCAAAACCCAAATGCTCAGTAGGTCAGGCAGCATCACCCATCCTCTTTCCCAGTGATGCTGCCTGACCTACTGAGTTACTCCAGCATTATATGTCTATCTCTGGTATTAGCATTGGTTTAATATTATCACATGTACCGAGATACCGAGCGGGCGAGCCCTTGCCGGGGGTCGCCGGAGGGGAGCGCTCCGTTCGCTGGCCCACGGCAGCCTGAAGCCGTGGTCTGCGGAGCTCCAGCTGGTACGGCGTCCGCAGCCTGGGATCCCTCGTTGGGGACCCGGGAGGAGAAGAAGCTCCGACCGCCGGCCCGTGGCCTACTTCTACTGCAGGCGTGGCAGGGACTTACCATCAGGAGCGGGGACCCCTGGACGGGAGCTTCGACCGCCGGCCCTGCGGTCTGCGGTGCTTCTGGCTGCAGCGGGTGGGAACTTAAAATCTTCGACCGCCGGCCTGCGGCCTACACCAAACTGAAGCCACGGTCTCCGGTGGGGGAGCACCGATTCAGGACTTACCTGGACTTTATCTGGACTTTACCTTGTCTGAACTTCTGGACGCCCGCAACGGTGGCTGCGGAGGGTTAAGGTCCCGACCACGGGGGAAAATGGAGGAGGACTGACCAAATTTTGTGCCTTCCACCACAGTGCCTTCCAACACAGTGTTTGTGTTAAATTTTTTTATTGTGTTTTTGTGTGTTCTTTCTCATTGTACCGCTGCTGGCAAATTCATTTCACTTGCACTTTATGTGCAAGAGACGAATAAAACTGATATTGATATTGATACAGTGAATAAGCTTTGTTTTGCATGCTGTCCAGGCAACTCAAACCATTCACAACTACATCAGGCAGTACAAAGGGGAAAAATAAACAGAATGCTGACAATAGTGTTAGAACTACAGAGAAAGAACAAATAAAACAAAGTGCAAAAGGGCCATAACCAAAGGCGCTCTTTAGTCTGGCCGAAACATGTTGGTCCCCCAGCAGAGCGAGACCTCCGTCAGTGAATGTTGCCGTCTGGCCCGCTCCAGACTGCAGGAGTGCGTGCTGAGGGACGCACTGAAGCTTGGTGCAGCCAACGCCAAGGTCCTGTCTGTCACCAGTCTAAGGTCTTTCTGCAGCTGGACATTGAGGGGCAGAGTCCGGTGGGGACGTCCCTCAAACAAGGGAAGGGATATCACCCCAGAGGCCACATTAATGGCAAGGGTGCTTGGTGTAAGGGTAGGTGCTAACACTACTGAGTATGACACTGTTGAATATATGGACACTAATAATGCACAAAGAGTTTTTGTTTTGTGATTTTTTTAAATTACGAATAAAGTTTGTTTTTGAAATAAAACAAAACAACCACAGGAGTTTTGTCGTGCTTAACTTTGTGTGAATTTCAACTTAGTGGACATTCTTTGAACGAGATAGATGACTGGTTAAGGTTTAAGGTGAGGGGGTAAAGATTTAATAGGAACCTAAGGGGATAACTTTTTCACACAAAGGTGTATGGAACGAGCTGCCGGAGGAGGAAGTTGAGGCAGATACTATAGCAACATTTAAGAAACATTTAGACATATACATTGATAGGACAGGTTTAGAGGGATATGGGCCAAACGCAGGTAGGTGGGACTAGTGTAGATGGAACATGTTGACCGGTGTGGGCAAGTTGGATGGAAGGGCCTGTTTCCACACTGTATCACTCTATGACTCTAGGAGCAAGTTGCTGAGTGCTGCCTTTGTTATGAACTCACTGGCGATGCACAGACTCCTTAAACCTCCAGTCTGTATAAATAAAGCCCACAAAGGCTTGTTCTTTCCGAGTAAGAAAGGTGGTAACTTTAAACTGGACAAACAGTTCTGCCAATAGTGTTTTATAAATCTTGACAGGGCATCAGGTTTCGAGGGTTCAGCCTAAAAGTTTGCAGGTTGTGCTCTGTAGGTGAAGCTAAAGAAGTCGCGTTTCATTTGAGATTCTGAATAAATTGGTGTTTTCAGTCTATGGGCTTTGGGCCTCACCACCCATTGAAGGTTGCTATCGTGACTCCCCTCTGCAATTCTTTCCTTCTCTTCCTTCTGATGCTGATAATTTGTGTCGAGGTTACATATCTGTTGTGCTTATGAACTTATCATAAGATCATATCATAAGTGATAGGAGCAGAATTAGGCCATTCGGCCCATCAAGTCTACTCCACCATTCCATCATGGTTGATCCATCTCTCGCTCCAAACCCATTTCTCCTGCCTTCTCCCCACACCCGTACTTAATCAAACTTCTGAATGATAGTAGATCCCGTTCTGGTACCAGCACGAATAGAGTCACCTGGCTCCTGCGCCATCTTGGTCTGGGCCAAAAGGCCTTGTTTCCATGCTGTATAGTTCTTTCATTCTAAAAAAATAACTTAGTGCTGTTGCTGCCCTGCTCCCTCAACCCACATCTTGTCCTGACCTGTGGTCTGTGGTTCTCTCTGTGACTGCCTTAGGTAAGTGTGGTTTGGAGAATCAGGCACATAGAGACAGGCAAAATGGGCCAAATGGCCTCCTTCCAAGACAATATGAATAAATACGTTCATAAGTTATAAGAACGGAATTGGGCCATTCGGCCCATCAAGTCTACACCGCCATTCAATCATGGCTGATCTATCTTTCCCTCAACCCCATTCTCCTGCCATCTCCCCATAAATCATGAAACCCAGGATTCCTGGGATCATTCTCGTAAACCTCCTCTGGATCCTCTCCAATGTCAGCACATCCTTCCCCAGATATGGGGCTCAAAAACTGCTCACAATACTCCAAAATGCGGTCTGACCAGCGCCTTATAGAGACTCAGCATTACATCCTTGTTTTTTTTAATATTCTAAGCTATTCAAGCAGAATATGAGGTGCCATTCCTCCAGTTTGCATGTGCCTCACTCTGGCAATGGAGGAGGCCCCAGGCCAGAAAGGTCAGTGTGGGGATGGGAAGCGGAGTGTAAATGGTTATTAACCGGGAGAGCCAGCAGGCCTTAGCTGACCGAGCGCAAGTGTTCGGCAAAAGAGTCCCCTAATCTATGCTTGGTCTCGCCGATGCAAAGGAGGCCTCATGAGAAGATGAGGTTATACTTCACTTGCTATTAAGTGGTTTGAGAAATAATGAAAGGCATTCCAGAAATGTAACCATTTCCTTCTTAAACCATCTGTGCTCTTCTTTCACCTGGTCATGCATTCAATATTCAAGACGCTCGCTTGGTGGAGAAATTTCTGTCGAATTTGTTATTAGATTTCTTGCTGAGTAGTGTGTTGCTTCATCTCTCAATCCCCACGACGACATTTTTTTTGCTGAGTTCTAGTTTGGAAACCAGACACTGAGTAAAATTCTTGCTGGAATGTGTTGGGAACAGTGCAGTTATCTGCCGGGGGAAGACACAAATGCTGTCTCTGCCTACTTGTGAAATAAAACTCTGCAGCCTTGCTGGAAATAAGGGTGTGGGCGTTAGGTCCCTCAACTCGGTCTCTGATCTGCGTTGGTTGCCAAGGGTAACATTCCAGGGCAAAGGAATGCAGCACACAACTGCGTGAACCAGCAATATAGATATTCTACAAGTAAGCACACAGAGAAATTGTTTTCTTATTTGTGCAAAATGTTGATAAAATTGTGTGAAAAACAAAATCATTATATTCATTGAGTGAATTTGCAAGTTGAATCTGTAGTAAGGAAAGCAAATGCATTTATTTCGAAAGGATTAGAATATAAAAGCAAGGATATAATGCTGAGGCTTCATAAGACACTGTTCAGACAGCATTTGGAGTAATGTGAGCAGCTTTGATTCTTCTTGGTTCTTGGTCCTCCAAAATATTCCAAATGGAATTTAAACTGGAGGTGGTGGAGGGTGGATTTAAGCAAAAAAGGATTCTATGAAGAAGAGCTACCTTAAATTAAGTTGCGTCTGGTTGAGTAACTATGGCAGGGTGAAGACTATTCCATGGTTTTAATTGTGCGGGGGAAGAATGAATTGCTGTACGCATCTGTCTTGGTAGCTGGTATCTCAAATTGGCCCAATATCTGAGGGCAGATGTGCTGGCGTTGGAGAGAGTCCAGAAGAGATTTACGAGAATGGTCCCAGGAATGATTGGGTTACCATATGATGAGTGTTTGACAGCACTGGGCCTGTACTCGCTGGAGTTTAGAAGGGTGAGGGGGACCTCGTTGAAACTTACCGAAAAGCGAAGGTCCTGGATAGAGTGGATGTGGAGAGGATGTTTCCACTAGTCGGAGAGTCTAGGACCAGAGGCCATAGTCTCAGAATAAAAGGAAGTACCTTTAGAAAGGAGATTAGGAGGAATTTCTTTAGTCAGGGGGTGGTGAATCTGCAAAATTAATTGCCACAGAAGGCTGTGATATTTGGATATTTTAAGGCGGAGATTGATAGATTCTTGATTAGTATGGGTGCCAGGGGTTATGGGGAGAAGGCAGTAGAATGGGGTTGAGAGGGAAAGATGGATCAGCCATGATTGAATGGTGGAGTAGAGTTGATGGGCTGACTCGCCTCATTCTGCTCCTAGAACTTATGAACATGAACCCAATGATATGAGCATTGAATTGTCCAATTTTAGGCAATACCCCCCTTTTCCCTTCTTTGTCAAAAGCAATGCCTTTTTTTCAGCGAGAAATAAAAAGATGCAAAATGCTGGAGTAACTCAGCGGGACGGGCAGCATCTTTGGGGAGAAGGAATGGGTGACTTTTTGGGTTGTGATCCTTCTTCAGTCTGAAGGGTTGCATTACAGTGTGGTTTGGGAATAGTTCCATCCAAGACCACATGTTGTGGATGCAGCCCAGACCATCATGTAGGGAAGAGAGGTATATGCATTATGTCCAGGCAGATGAGATCAGTTTAATAGGCATCATGTTCGGCACAAACATTGTGGCCCAAAGGACCTTTTCCTGTGTTGTACTATATTCTATATTCTAATGACAAAAAACAGATGGTGTGGCTTTCATATCTTTGCTCCCTGTGACATCCTGAGGTCATAAAGGTGCAAGCATAGGGTGCTAGCATTAGCAGGGCAGCACGGTGGTGCAGTGGCACAGTTGCTGCCTTACGGCACCAGAGACCCGGGTTCGATCCTGACCACGGGTACTGTCAGTACGGAATTTGTATTCGCCCTGTGAGCAGATGGGTTTTCTCCAGGTGCTCCGGTTTTCGTCCCACACTCCAAAGACATGCAGATTTGTAAATTAATTGACGTCTGTAAATTGTCCCTAGTGGTAGTTTACGGGGTGATTGCTGGTCGGTGCGGACTCGGTGGGCCGAGGGGCCTGTTTCCACGCTGTATCCCTAAAGTCTAAAATAAATCCAACTCCTGTTAGCTAGAAGTCGCTGGTCGGAAATGGTAGTCACATTAGTTCCAGCATCAATCCTTGTAAAACCGTGAATGATTTGGCAAAAGATAACATAACAAGGTAACATACCAATGCAAGATTTTTACGATCTGTTCTATAATTTGGGTTATGGTTGACTGTTGGTGTTGGCTTGCCGTCAATTTTCCATCTCGATTTTTTAAACGTGATTTTTATGTGAGATTGGACTGGTGGAGAGAGGGCACTTTCCTCAGTCAGTCTGGCCTTCTGTAAGGAATTAATCTCTTTGCTTAGGTTGAAGGAATATTTCTAAAAGCAGTCGAAATTCCAACAGCCCAATTTAAATTTTCTCTGGTGTTCGAGCTACAGAATGGCGGTGAATGGCTCGATTGTAATCATGTGTTGACCTTCTGCTGGCTGGTTAGCACGCAACAGAAAAGCCTTCTCACTGTACCTCGGTACACGTGACAGTAAACTAAATTGAACAGAAGGGGGAGAATTCATGAAGTGGTGAGAATAAGGCTGGCATTCCCATAGCGCCTTTCACATTCCAGAATGCTTGGTACTCGATGAAACATGTGTGGAGACAGGACACATGCGATTCCACAGTGGGCGGCATGGTGGTGCAGCGGGTAGAGCTGCTGCCTCACTGCCTCAAAGACCTGGTGTCCACCCTGAACTCTGGCGCTGCCTGTGTGGAGTTTGCATGTTCTCCCTGTGACCGTGTGGGTTTACCTCTAGGTGTTCTGGATAAATAAATGCCAGTCTTGCCAGTGATATCTGTACACTGTCAGTAAATCAGACAGTCGATCTACACTGACCACACATTCATAATGCGTGGGTTTCCTCCCACGTCACAAACACGTGCGGGTTTGTAGGTTAATTGGCCCTCGGTAACTTGACCCTAGCGTGTAAGGAATGGATGCAGAAGTGGGGTAAGATAGAACTACTGTGTAAGGATAGGGATGCGAAAATGGGATAATATAAAGCTGGTGTGAATGGGTCGGCATGGACTCGGTGGGCCGAAGGGCCTGTTTCCATGCTATATCTCTAGACTAAACTGAGCTAAATCTACACAGTCTGAAGATGGGCCTCGACCCGAAACGTCACCTATTCCTTTGCTCCATAGATGCTGCCTCACCCGCTGAGTTTCTTCAGCATTTTTATCTACCTTAAATGTAAACAGCGATGTGATAATGGCCAGATGTGAATGTGTTTGATGGATAACAAATGAGGGAATAAATGATGGAGGGGACACGAGAGAGAACAGGTCTGTTCTTCATCCATTTAGGATGTTTTACAGCTACCTGACAGACTAGCTTAGGCCTCAGTTTAATGTCTCATCCAAGAGATGGCACCTCTCCACAGAGCGGATTTGGTTTCACATTCAGTCTTTGTAACCTATCTTAAAGACATTCCAATGGTGTTTGGACCAATACAGGTGGATGGAGTTGAGACACAGGTCAAATAACAGATGTATCTCACTGGCTCTCCACTTTCTGGATAGAGTAAATTCAGAGAGGATGTTTCCACTGGTGGGAGAGTCTATGACCAGAATCTATCAGGTGCTGGTCAGCGGTTGGAGTACTGTGAGCAAATTTGGGCCCCATATCTGTGGAAGGATGTGCCGGCTCTGGAGAGGGTCCAGAGGAGGTTTACAAAAATGATTCCAGGAATGAGTGGGTTAGCATATGATGAGCGTTTGACAGCGCTGGGCCTCTACTCGCTGGAGTTTAGAAGATTGAGGGGGGACCTCATTGAAACTTACAGAATAATGAAAGGCATAGATAGAGTGGATGTGGAAAGGATGTTTCCACTGGTGGGAGAGGCTAGGACCAGAGGTCATAGGCTCAGAATTAAAGGGAGTTCTATTAGAAAGATGATGAGGAGGAACTTCTTTAGTCAGAAGGTAGTTAATCTGTGGAACTCGATGCCACAGAGGGCTGTGGAGGCCAAGTCAGTGGATATTTTTAAAGCCGAGATAGACAAATTCTTGATTAGAATGGGTGTGAAGGGTTATGGCGAGAAGGCAGGAAAATTAGGCCGGGATCAGTCACGATTGAATGGCGGAGTGGACTCGATGGGCCGAATGGCCTAATTCTACTCTTGGAACTCGTGAATCCTGAGCAAAATCTTGAGCAAAGTGCTGGAGGAACTCAATGGTTGAGGCAGCAACTAGGGAGGGAATGGGCAGGTGACTTTTCGAATCGGGTCCCTTCTTCAGATTTGGAGTCTCAGTGGCTCATTATTATCACATGTACAGAGGTACAGTGCTTTTATTGCATAGAAATTCAGTAAAGTATTGCCAGACCCAAGCACAATTCCCCAATTAAGCACAAAGTGTGTGCAAATAGTGCGCTGAGACAGTAAACAATAGTCGGCAGGTTTTGCGCCATTTCCAAAGTCCAGTCCAGTCTCCACACTCGATCTTCTGGGTGGTGCCCGATCCTTGTGAGCCCCAGGCTGCTGCAGGGCCTCCAGCCGTCTCGTCCACCTGGATTGTCCAGTGAATTGCCGCCCCACCCCCCTCGCCCAGCAATCTTCAGGCCTTGTGCCCCCCTCCTGTTCCTATATATGACTTAACACAGAGAGTGTGGCACAGTGGCACAGCTGGTAGACTTTCTGCCTCATACGCCAGAGACCCGGGTTCGATCCTGACTATGGGTGCTGCCTGTGCGGAGCTTGCACGTTCTCCCTGTGACCCCGTGGGTTTTCTCCGGGTGCTCCAGCTTCCTCCCCCACTCCAAAGACAGGTGTGCAGGTTTGTAGGTTAATGGGCTTCTGTAAATTGCCCCAAGTGTGTCGGATAGAACTAGTGTACGGGTGAGAATTATGAAAGGCATAGATAGTGGGTGTGGAAAGGATGTTTCCACTGGTGGGCGAATCTAGGACCAGCGGTCATAGCTCAGAATTAAAGGGTGCTCTTTTAGAAAGGAGGTGAGGAGGAACTTCTTTAGTCAGAGGGTAGTTAATCTGTGGAACTCATTACCACAGATGGCTGTGGAGGCCAAGTCAGTGGATATTTTTAAGGCAGAGGTAGACACATTTTTGATTTGGTGTCAAAGGTTCTGGGGAGAAGGCAGAAAATGGGATTAGGAGGCAGAGATCAGCCATGATTGAATGGCGGAGTAGACTCGATGGGCCGAGTGGCCTAATTCTACTCCTATAACTTGTGAGCGTGAACATGTGAACTAGTGATCGTTGGTCGGCATGGACTCAGTGGGCCGAAGGGCCAGTTTCCACGCTTTTATCTCTGAACTAAAGTGAACTAAATTATACAGATTGCTGGACATGTGTGGAGGTTGGTTGCCTAGAAGGGGCCGGAGTTCCCATTCTCGCTGGGAGAGCAGACGCTGCGATCTCTGACGGGTTGGACAAGGCCCAGGAGAGGTGGGGAGTGAAAGCGATCCAGTGGTTCACAGCTGCGTCCTGTTCCTATCTCATCCACCCCCCCCCCCCCCCCACCCCCGTCCCTCAGCTCCATAAATTGTGTATCAGGCACCCACTGACCAGAACGTAATGAGCTCAGTTAAACACAGAACTGTCAGATCAGGGTAATAAAAATGGGGAAAAAAATTCTGCCATAGGTAAAATGAATAATGGTACAGATAAAAACAACTGCAATTACATTTTTTTTTGCTAACACAGTAAATTAGTTGACGCGTCTCCTGACATTATGGAGAGTCAGAGTTATGCAGCAACCATGAACAGCTGGAGGTGATAATATTCAAGGGTGTATTTGATGCATCCATTTTGATTCCAATTATTTTCTTCCAGACTAATTATTGAAATGCCTTGGTCATGGCTGCTTGTCCACTGCCTTTGTTCAAAATATCGATATATATCTTGGGCGGCACGGTGGCGCAGCGGTAGAGTTACTGCCTCACAACGCCACAGAGCCGGATTCGATCTGACTACAGGTGCGGCCTGTTTGTACGTTCTCCCCGCGATTGTGTGGGTTTTCTCTGGGTGCTCCGGTTTCCTCCCACACTCCAAAGACGTACAGGTTTGAAGGTTTATTGGGTTCGGAAAAAATTGTAAATTGTTCCCTGTGTGTAGGATACTTTAGTGTTAGTGTACGGGGTAAACGCTGGTCGGCACGGAGTTAGTGGGCCAAAGGGCCTGCTTCTGCCCTGTATCTCTAGGCTAAACTAAAGTATAAATCTTTCCCATTGTTTTGGCAGCATTATTCCACGGAGGTAAGTCATAGCATCTATTCTGAGGATTTATTACCAAATGAAACTCAACTAAATGAAGTGGCTGTGAAAAGATGGAATTTCTCTCATTCCGTTGTGACATTATCTCACTGTACAGTCTACCCGTTATTTTTTTTTAACATTATTCCTCAACTGTCCTTGTTCAAAGTATATTTCCAGGTTGCAAAGCAGATTTTTGTTCCACCAGAATAAGTTCATTAGGTATAGGGCAGAAATAGGCCATTTGGCCCATCAAGTCTACTCTGCCATTCAATCATGGCTGTTCTATCTCTTCCTCCGAACCCCATTCTCCTGCCTTCTCCCCATTACACCTGACACCCGTACTAATGAAGAAACTGTCAATCAGCGCCTTACAAATACCTAATGACGACCTCCACAGCCGTTTGTGGCATTGAATTCCACCGATTCACCACCCTCTGGTGAAAAAAATTCCTCCTCGTCTCCTTTCTGAAGGTGCGTCCGATTATTCTGACGCTGTGCCCTCTTGTCCTAGGCTCTCCTGCTAATGGAAACATCCTCTCCACATCCACTCCATCCAGGCCCTTCACTATTCGATAAGTTTCAATGAGGTCATCCCTCATCCTTCTAAACTCCAGCGAGTTCAGACCCAGTGCTGTCATATGCTCATCATACGTTAACCTGGTCATTCCTGGGATCATTCGCATCCAAGTTTGGATGTTTTTAAGGCAGAGGCAGATAGATTCTTCTTATGCAAGGGGTTGAAATGGCCTGTGTGTAGGAAGGAACTGCAGATGCTGGTTTACACCGAAGATGGACACAAAATGCTGGAGTAACTCCACCGGTCATGCAGCATCTCTGGAGGAAAGGAGGAGTACTACTGCTTGACCCGTTGTGCTATCCAGGTTTTTGTGCCTATCTTGGGTGATACGGCTAGGTTTGGCAACTTGAACGCTCAAGAACGAAATAGATCGCAAAAAGTGGTTTACAGGAGTCGCTGCCTCAAAAAGGCATCATCAGAGACCCACACCATCCTGGCCACACACTCAGTCCCCCCCCTGCCATCTGGATTAAGGTACAGGAGCCTGAAACCTGTAACGTCCAGGTTCAGGAGCAGCTTCTTCCCAACAAACCCCAGGCTATTAAACGCTACAACCTCCATCTAAACTCTGAACTACATAGACGCGGGAGGCACTGTGTTAGTCTTTGCGTTATTATTGTTTGTTTTCTTTTATACTGAACTTATTTTTGTTGTTTATTGTCGTGTTTACAGAGCACTGTGTTTACATATCTGTTGTGCTGTTGCGAGTAAGAATTCCATCGCTCCGTTTCGGGACATATGACAATAAAACACTCTCGTCTTGTCTCTTGTCTTAAAATAACTTGGGCGAAGCCACTGAACGTTCGGTCGCTAAATCTACCCAATGACACAAAAGTAGCTATGGAAGTAAGTTGGTAAGAAGGCACACAAAGACCGTCAGGGGATATAAGAGGAGAAATGAGAATCTCTTTATTTTAGTTGAATAAATATCAGAGCTTATTATCAAAATGGTGAGAAATTGCAAAGCTGAGCTTGTATACTCTGGAGTTTAGAAGGATGAGAGGATATCTTATTGACTATTAAGGGTTTGGACACTCTAGAGGCAGGAAACATGTTCCCGGTGTCGGGGGAGTCCAGAACCAGGGGCCACTGTTTAAGAATAAGGGGTGAGCCATTTAGAACGAAGATAAGGAAACACTTTTTCACACAGAGAGTTATGAGTCTGTGGATACTTTCAAGAGAGAGCTAGATAGGGCTCTTAAAGATAGCGGAGTCAGGGGATATGGGGAGAAGGCAGGAACGGGGTACTGATTGGGGATGATCAGCCTTGATCACATTGAATGGCGGTGCTGGCTCGGGGCCGAATGGCCTGCTGCTGCACTTATTGCCTATTGAAACAGAGGGATCTGGGTAGCCTAGCTCATGATACACAGAGCATAGAACATAGAACAGTATAGCACAAGAACAGGCCCTTCTGCCCACAATGTGTGCACCTAACCTGGTTAAACTGGTCTGCTCTGCCTGCACGTGATCCATATACTTCCATCCCCTGCATATCCATGGGCCTATCTATAAGTCACATTGTTCATGCCAAACATGATGCCAGATTAAACTAATCTCATGTGCCTGCATGTAATCCATATCGCTCCATTCCCTGCAGTTCCATGTGCCTAATACCAGCATTGTATCTGCCTCCAGCAGATGGATATGAATAACACACGCAATGGACCATTGTGGGCTCCTTGGCCACCTTTGATTTGGTGCCAGCTCTGATCTGTTCTGCACCTTTTCATATCTATAGTTTCCCTCTCCCCTGACTCTCAGTCTGAAGAAGGGTCTTGACCAGAAACGTCACCTATTCCATCGTCTTGTCGAGTTTCACTGTCTGTACAACTCATTATCACCTAGCCCACTGCCAACAATGGACCGTTGTGGGCTCCACCTTTCTTTGATCATTGTTACCTTTTGCATTTCTTTCATTCATTTGTTCTATATCTCTCCGTATCTCTTCTTTCCCTTTCCCCCCATTCTCAGTCTGGAGAAGGGTCTCGACCCGAAGCGTCACCAGAGGTTCCTTCTCTCCAGAGGTGATGCCTGACCCGCTTAGTTACTCCAGCATTTTGCATTTAACTTCGGTGTAAACCAGCATCTGCAGTTCCTTCCGACGCGCTCCCAGGACATGTTGTTACCCGCTTGTAGTTCTGTTTCAGAGATTAAAAGGGCTTGAGACTGTACCGCTAAAAGCATGGCATCGTTAGGAGGAAGATAATGCTGCTCAGGATAAGAGGACGACAGATTGTTTAGCCCACAGTGTTCAGCGTGTGAACTCTCCACTGTAAAAGCAAAAGGTTAACCTTTCCCCATTCCCTCTGAGGGACAATACGTCCACAACGTTTTGCTTTGCACTTCATCAATCAGCCAGATCCGGAAGGGAAGTCATGTAAAACTGTGAACTGACAACCAGCCAGTGATTCCCCACAGAGCAAACCCGCGAGATATCAATCACGTCCGCCCTTTTAACTGGGCTTTCACGATGCGAGCGTGGTTTTGACAAACGTCCCCACCTCGTGAAGCAGCACCTGAAAATTCCCCCCCTAATCCCACCTGTGTCACACTTTGGGAAGTCCATGATCGACAGCTGGCCTTGTGTGGTCTGTGGATTTTACTACCATTCTCCTTGGCGCAGGAAGGGCGATGGATCAGTTTGGAAATATCTCCCCCGCTCCCCCCTTTCTCTCCCCCCCCCCCCCCCCCCCCGCTCAACCTTTGCTCACTCACCAGCCCCTTCCTCCTGCTGGTCGGAGGGAGCTTGAAACCATCACGGTGGCGCAGCGGTAGAGTTGCTGCCGTACGGCACCAGAGACCCGGGTTAGGTGCTGCCTGTACCTTCTCCATGTGACCGCGTGGGTTTTCTCCGGGTGCTCCGGTTTCCTCCCCCACTCCAAAGACGAGCTGGTTTGTAGGTGAATTGGCTTCAGTAAAAATTATAAATTGTCCCTGGTGTGTAGTGTTCCGGGCGATCGATGGATGGCGCTGACTCAGTGGGCCGAAGGGCCTGTTTCCATGCAGCATCTCTAAAGACTAATGTCTAAATTCCAAGATGGAACATGGCAAGGATGGGTGACATTTCAGGATAGGACCCTTCTTCAGCAACCTGAATGAAGGTCCCAACCAGAAACATCATCTATCAAGAGATGCTGCCAGACTTGCTGAGTTATTCAAACACTTTGTGTCCTTTGTGCACTTCCTTGTTACTACAAGGAACATAACAGCATTGAAACAGGAGCAGGCCATTTGGCCCATGGATCCTGACCCACTGTCCAATGCTATCAAGGCAAATTTGCAAACTAACTCCATATTCCTTCCCTTGCATTCCCTCTCTCTCCGGCTCTCCCCCATCATAGTTACCCTGCTAGTTCCACTCTTTGCATCCATATGTCCCTTTGTTAAGTCAACAATGGACCTTTGTGGGCTCCACCTTTCCTTGATCATCGGTGCTGGCTCTGATTTGTTCTGAACCTCTTCATACCTCTACTTTCCCTCTCTCCTGACTCTCAGTCTGAAGAAGGGTCTCAACCCGAAACATCACCTATTCCTTTTCTCCAGAGATGCTGCCTGACCCAGCACTTGCGTATTCCCAAATTTTGGTTCAGTTTCTGCTTGATTATTGTAGTGCACAATAATAAAATAATGAACCAATTCCAATATCGCTGATGTGTACACATTTGGTCCCCATAGCACTGAAACATAGCAATCTTTCCCTATTTAAAATCTAATCCATCTTTCTATAATTTCTCTATCAAAGTGGATTACCTCTGCCATGTCTTTGTTCCTTCACTTGAATGTATATAAACTCTGAATCTTTCTCCCCGGCCCCCATTTCTGCCCCATCAGCAAATCTGGATACAATAACCTTAATTCCCTCATCCATTTTATTGACATAGATTATGAACAGCTGGGGTCCAAGCACTGATACCCCTTGCACCACATCATCCCTAATCAAAGACTTGTCCCAGCCCAGTCATTCCTGCTTCTCCCCGCTCCCATTAGGGAGCAACATCAAATTCCTAGGGTGCACCTCGCTGCTGACCTCTCCTGGTCTCTCAACACTACACACCTGGCCGGGAGGGCTCAGCAGAGGCTGTACTTCCCCAGGAGGCTGAAACGAGCGAGGCTTCCCCCACCCATCCTCTCTGTGTTCTACAGAGGTACCATAGAGAGCGTCATGACCGGCTGCATCACCGCCTGGTACTGGAACGGCACCGCATCAGCCAGGAAGACCCTGCAGCGATTAGTCAGCACAGCGGAGAACATCATCGGGGAGCCCCTCCCATCCATTCCGGACATTGTCAACAAAAGATGCCTCCGAAAAGCCTCCAACATTATAACGGACTCCTCCCACCCCTCCCATGGACTCTTTGCCCCTCTGCCGTCTGGCATGAGGCACCAGAACATCAAGGCCAGTACCACCAGGATGTGCAACAGCTTCTTCCCCCTGGCTGTTAGAATGATGAACACGCTGCTGCCCCCCAACGCACACACACACACACACACACACACACACACACACACACACACACACACACACACACACACACACACACACACACACACAGACAGACACACACACACACACACACACACACACACACACACACACACACACACACACACACACACACACACACACACACACACACACACACACACACACACACACACACACACTGCACTGGCACCTTGCATCAATATCAACCACTATGCACCTTGCACCTCAGCCCCGTGAGCAACGACATTTCGTTCAAATGTATACTTATATGTTCGAATGACAAATAAATTATTATTATTATTATTATTATTATACAGATACAATTATATTATAATTGTAGTAATTAGATATTATACAGATACCCGAGATTCCCTCTCAATCTCCATCCCTCCACCACCCGTCAACACCTAAATTCCCTCTCCCTCTCCAATTAGAGAGGGACTGCATTCCCTCACTCTCTCCATCCCTTCCCCACCCAAGTCACACCAGCTTTTTGTTCTCAATAGTTAATAGTCAATAGTCAATTTTATTCATCACATACACCTGGTGCAGTGAAATGAATTTGCCAGCAGCGGTACAATGAAAAAAGAACACACAATACACAATAAGATTTAACACAAACACCCACCACAGCATTCTTCACTGTGGTGGAAGGCACAAAGTACAGTCAGGTCCTCCTCCTTGTTCATCCGTGGTCAGGGCCATAAACCTCCGCAGTCGCCGCTACGGATGGCCGGATGTACAGGCCCTCTCGTCGGGACGGGCGAACACACTCCATGGCTTGGAGGTCCCGAATCGGTGCTTTCTTACCGGAGACCGCGGTTTCAGGATGTTGTAGGCCACAGGCCGACGGTCGGAGCTCTTCTCTGGCTATCCCCGGCGAGGGATCCCGCTCCGGATGGTAAATCCACTCCACGCCCGCGGCTAGAAGCTCCGCAGACCGCAGCTTCAGGATGTTATAGGCCGCGGGTCGGCGGTCGGAGCTCACCTAGAAAACAGCTAACAATTCCTTTATCATTATTCCTTTTCATCATTACCTTTCATTCATTTGTTCTACATCTCTCTACATCATCGTCTATATCTCTCGTTTCCCTTTCTCGTGACTTTTACTCTGAGGAAGGTTCTCGACCCAAAACGTCACCCATTCCTTCTATCCAGAGATGCTGCCAGTCCCGCTGTTACTTCAGCATTTTGTGTCTATCTCTATTAAAACAATGTCTGGCTAATTAAGGGACAGAAGTTTAGGGGGAACATTAGGGGGAACTTCTTTACTCAGAGAGTGGTAGCTGTGTGGAATGAGCTTCCAGTGGAAGTGGTGGAGGCAGGTTCGATGTTATCCTTTAAAAATAGATTGGATGGGTATATGGACGGGAAAGGAATGGAGGGTTATGGTCTGAGTGCAGGTAGATGGGACTAGGGGGAAGTATTTTATTTTTAATTAAAAAAAAAAAAAAAATTAAATGTTCGGCACGGACTTGAAGGGCCGAGATGGCCTGTTTCCGTGCTGTTATGGTTATATGGTTATATGGTTATATAATGTGTTTTTTAGATTGCAGTAACAAAAAATAAGCTTATTGCAACTGAAAGACTTTTGAAAATGCGGCTGGAAAAATAACTTTGTTATTGCGAATCTGAAACTCTGACACAATTGTCTTTATAATATTATAACATGACATTTCTTAGGAACACAATTATCATGTGCAACAGAACTATCTGTTTCCATGGAAACTCTGGCAATTAATTTTAATGCCAGAATGTCTTGGACAGAATTAGATTCACTGGTTCATAGTAAAAAACAGTACGTTGACCACAGAAGGAAAAACGTCCAAGTTTTGCATGCCATTTGCTAGCATTATTTCAGGGACAAGGGATTTCAGCTGTAAGGCCACACTGGAGAAGCTGGGATTGTTCTCTTTGAAGGCGAGAACGTTGAGAGGACATTTGATGGACCTTTATAAGATCACCACAGGTTTTGACAGGGTCAATGGAAGAACGATGTTCCCAGCTGGTGGGTAGATGGTTCAATAACCAAAGTGCACAGCTGTAAAATATTGGGTAAAAAATATAAGCGGCATAATATGTAGGAAAGAACTGCAGATGCTAGTTTAAACCGAAGATAGACACAAAAAGCTGGAGTAACTCAACAGGTCGGGCAGCATCTCTGGAGGCAGGGGCGGAAAACCTGGGGGGGCCAGAGGGGACATGTCCCCTCCATGTTTTGAGAGGTGGGGGACATCCCCCCCAAGTTTTTGTAATCCGGATTTTAAAATCCGGTGATCGAGGGCGCCGATTGGAGGAGAGAGACGTTGGTCAGCAGGCAATGGGGGCGGGACATGATAATTCAGCGCAATGATTGGAGGAGGGAGGAGTGGGGGGGGGGGTGGGACTGAGGATAGAGCGATTGGAGGAGGGAGACGTGACACATACCTGCGCTTCATCTGCAGGCAGGATCCATCCCGGCCGGCTCTCCGGCGCTGCCCTGTCCCCTCCCGAGTGCCCCCCCCCCCCACGGCTGGCCAGAGTGGTCGGCAGCAAAGATCCTCCGCTATAGGATCTTTGGTCGGCAGTCAGACGGGCCAGCGCAGAGAAACAGCGCTAAACCCAGCTAACTCTGCCTGTCCCGCCAGGTGAGCTTACAACCCTTCCTGGACTTGCGGGAAATATGGCCAGCGCGGAGAAGCAGCGCTGGTATCCCGTCAGTCCAGACAGGGCTGTAGTTAACCCGGTGAGACAGGCAGTTGAGCTGCATTTAACGCTGGATTGAGCCTCCGAAGCCTCGCGCACGTGTGTGTGAGTGTGCTGCCAAAAAATTGTGTCCCCCGTCCCCTCCATGTTTTGATAGCGAGTTCCACTCTTGTCTGGAGGGAAGGAACAGACAACTTTTCGGGTTGAGACCCTTTTCCAGACTGAGAATGAGGGGACAGGGAAACGAGAGATATAGACGGTGATATAGAGAGATATAGAACAAACGAATGAAAGAAATGCTAAAAGTAACGATGATCAAAGAAAGGTAGAACCCACAAAGGTCCATTGTTGGCAGTGGGCTAGGTGATAACAAGTTATACAGACAGCGAAACTCAACAAGATGACAGTGAAACTAGTATGACGACTAGGGTGGGGAATGGATGGAGAGAGAGGGGTTGCAAGGATTACTTGAAGTTAGAGAAATCAATATTCATACCGCTGGGTTGGAAGCTGCCCAAGCAAAATATGTGGTTCTGTTCCTCCAATTTGCATTTGGCCTCACTCTGACAATGGAGGAGGCCCAGGACAGAAAGGTCAGTGTGGGAATGGGAAGGGGCTTAATGTTCTCCTGACCCTTTCATTCTACGATTCATCACCTAACAACAAGGAAGTATAAAATAACCTATTTATTCTGGGCTTTTAAACTAAACCGAAGGGCAAATTGATGGCTGGAACCCATTTAATCATATTGCAATCCTTTGGTCCAATTTTCAAAGAGGGAAAGTTAGGTTAATGGCTTGCAGGCCCACCTCAGGAAGAAGAGTAGAGACACAAGTAACAGCAGATGTTGGAGACAAAATGTAGAACACAAAGTGCTGGAGTAACTCAGCGGTTCAGGCAGCCTCTCTGGAGAATATGAATGGGTGATGTTTTGGAATGGGCCATTGTGACTTGCTGTAGAGAAAGAGCGCTGATATGCATAATCATAATCATAATAATCATAATAGTACTTTATTAGCCAAGTATGTTTTGCAATATACAAGGAATTTGATTTGCCATACAGTCATACCAATAAAGAGCAACAAGACACCCAAATAACATGAACATTCACCACAGCGACTCCCCCACATTCCTCACTGTGATGGAAGCAAAACAAGTTCAATCTTCTTCCCTTCTTTGTTCTCCCATGGTCGGGGCACTCGAACCTTCCGTTGTTGGGGTGATCTTGGCTCCCGCAGCCGGCGGTCGAGCCCTCCGCATTGGGGCGATCAAGCTCCCGCATCAGGGGGATCTCACCTCCCCCGTGCCGGTCGATCGGACCCCGGGTCGGGGCTAGTCGAACCTTTTGCGACTTTGGAGCTTCCGACATCAGTCTCTACCCGAGACTGTAAGCACTTCGATGTTAAAATGTGCAGGAGCGTCGATCCCAGGCAAGTGATCGCAGGCTCCGATGGTAAGTCCACGGCCCCGAGGTGGGGCTCAAAGTCAGTCTCGAGCAAGGCCGCCAGCTCCATGATGTTAGGCCGCAGAGCGACCGGAGATACGATCCGGAAAACAATCGCATCTCCGGCAAGGTAAGAGATTGAAAAAAAGGTTTCCCCTGACCCCCCCCCCCCCCCCCCGCGCCCACCCCCCACATAAAACAACCCAGAGAACATTAACACATACTTTTAAAACACACTGAAAATAACAAAAAAAGACAAAAAGACAGACAGACTGTTGGCGAGGCTGCTATCGCTGA
>JAXLNO010003656.1:5000-7500 GCA_038087875.1 Malacoraja senta
GTGTATAACCACGAAGCAAAACGACAGGAATCATGAACCAGTACACCGATACACATTAACAATTTGCCCCGCAAAATGTGCACTTCAAACGGCAGTACTTTTAAATATACTCCCTTACGAGTGTATAACCACGAAGCAAAACGACAGGAATCATGAACCAGTACACCGATTCACATTAACAATTTGCCCCGCAAATTGTGCACTTCAAACGGCAGTACTTTTAAATATACTCCCTTACGAGTGTATAACCACGAAGCAAAACGACAGGAATCATGAACCAGTACACCGATACACATTAACAATTTGCCCCGCAAAATGTGCACTTCAAACGGCAGTACTTTTAAATATACTCCCTTACGAGTGTATAACCACGAAGCAAAACGACAGGAATCATGAACCAGTACACCGATTCACATTAACAATTTGCCCCGCAAATTGTGCACTTCAAACGGCAGTACTTTTAAATATACTCCCTTACGAGTGTATAACCACGAAGCAAAACGACAGGAATCATGAACCAGTACACCGATTCACATTAACAATTTGCCCCGCAAATTGTGCACTTCAAACGGCAGTACTTTTAAATATACTCCCTTACGAGTGTATAACCACGAAGCAAAACGACAGGAATCATGAACCAGTACACCGATACACATTAACAATTTGCCCCGCAAAATGTGCACTTCAAACGGCAGTACTTTTAAATATACTCCCTTACGAGTGTATAACCACGAAGCAAAACGACAGGAATCATGAACCAGTACACCGATTCACATTAACAATTTGCCCCGCAAATTGTGCACTTCAAACGGCAGTACTTTTAAATATACTCCCTTACGAGTGTATAACCACGAAGCAAAACGACAGGAATCATGAACCAGTACACCGATACACATTAACAATTTGCCCCGCAAAATGTGCACTTCAAACGGCAGTACTTTTAAATATACTCCCTTACGAGTGTATAACCACGAAGCAAAACGACAGGAATCATGAACCAGTACACCGATTCACATTAACAATTTGCCCCGCAAATTGTGCACTTCAAACGGCAGTACTTTTAAATATACTCCCTTACGAGTGTATAACCACGAAGCAAAACGACAGGAATCATGAACCAGTACACCGATTCACATTAACAATTTGCCCCGCAAATTGTGCACTTCAAACGGCAGTACTTTTAAATATACTCCCTTACGAGTGTATAACCACGAAGCAAAACGACAGGAATCATGAACCAGTACACCGATACACATTAACAATTTGCCCCGCAAAATGTGCACTTCAAACGGCAGTACTTTTAAATATACTCCCTTACGAGTGTATAACCACGAAGCAAAACGACAGGAATCATGAACCAGTACACCGATTCACATTAACAATTTGCCCCGCAAATTGTGCACTTCAAACGGCAGTACTTTTAAATATACTCCCTTACGAGTGTATAACCACGAAGCAAAACGACAGGAATCATGAACCAGTACACCGATACACATTAACAATTTGCCCCGCAAAATGTGCACTTCAAACGGCAGTACTTTTAAATATACTCCCTTACGAGTGTATAACCACGAAGCAAAACGACAGGAATCATGAACCAGTACACCGATTCACATTAACAATTTGCCCCGCAAATTGTGCACTTCAAACGGCAGTACTTTTAAATATACTCCCTTACGAGTGTATAACCACGAAGCAAAACGACAGGCATCATGAACCAGTACACCGATACACATTAACAATTTGCCCCGCAAATTGTGCACTTCAAACGGCAGTACTTTTAAATATACTCCCTTACGAGTGTATAACCACGAAGCAAAACGACAGGAATCATGAACCAGTACACCGATACACATTAACAATTTGCCCCGCAAAATGTGCACTTCAAACGGCAGTACTTTTAAATATACTCCCTTACGAGTGTATAACCACGAAGCAAAACGACAGGAATCATGAACCAGTACACCGATTCACATTAACAATTTGTCCCGCAAACTGTGGACCTCAAACGGCAGTACTTTTAAAAATGGTCCCTTACGAGTGCATAACGAGTGAGTATAGGAGCAGGGAAGTTCTAGTGCAGTTGTACAGAGTCTTGGTGAGACCACACCTGAAGTATTGCGTACAGTTTTGGTCTCCAAATCTGAGGAAGGACATTACAGCCATAGAGGGAGTGCAGAGAAGGTTCACCAGACTGATTCCTGGGATGTCAGGACTTTCATATGAAGAAAGACTGGATAGACTTGGCTTATACTCGCTAGAATTTAGGAGATTGAGAGGGGATCTTATAGAAACATAGACAATTCTTATGCGGTTGGACAGGCTAGATGCAGGAAGATTGTTCCCGATGTTACGGAAGTCCAGGACAAGGGGTCACCGCTTAAGGATAAGGGAGAAATCTTTTAAGACTGAGATGAGAAAAAAGCTTTTCACACAGAGTAGTGAATCTCTGGAACTCTCTGCCACAGAGTGTAGTTGAGGACAGTTCATTGGCTATATT
>JAXLNO010003656.1:20000-25000 GCA_038087875.1 Malacoraja senta
GCTGGTCGGCGGTAGTCGGACCGGTAGTCCTGCCGGAAAAGTCGCAAGACGGACCGGCGGTGGGCCACAAATCAGACCTCACCTACTTCCGATGGCAAGTCGTTAACCGGCGGCGGGCAAAAAGTAGTGGCGGGCAGGTGTCCGGAAGTCCTTCCGAAAACGGGGCCACTCCGCCGGTGTGAGGGAGTCAATCTCGACCTCATCCGGGGTTCCGCCGACCGGTTTTCGGACTTGGTGCAATTGTCGAATCAGCCATTACAGCGGGTTGACTTACTGGATGTCCTGCCGAAAATGCGACACGTTGAACGTTCGAGGCAGCCAATCTCGGCCTCATCGGGACTTCCGCCATATTCGTTTTTGCCGCCGGGGGGACTGCCAGCCGCCCGCCCTCCGGTCCGCCCGCCGCCGCCGATCCGGCGCTTCCTCGAGCCGCTCGAGAACTCGCAACCGCCCGGTCTTATCTCCGGGGCCGCCGTTGGCACTAATAAACTCGGCCACATAAATCTCCGGGGCCGCCATTGTCACTTAAAAAGTCGGCCACATCAATCTCCGGACACCCCACCTATCCCCCCGTACCGCCAAGTCAAAATGGAGAACTCGTGAACCAAGTGAGAGAAATCATGAACTAAAAGGAGAACTCGTGAACCAAGTGCGAAAACTCATGAACCAAAATGAGAACTCGTCCCTTACGGGTGTATAACTACGAAGCAAATCGACAGTAATCATGAACCAGTACACCGATTCACATTAACAATTTCCCCCGCAAATTGTGCACCTCAAACGGCAGTACTTTTAAATATGGTCCCTTACGAGTGTATAACCACGAAGCAAAACGACAGGCATCATGAACCAGTACACCGATTCACATTAACAATTTGCCTCGCAAATTGAGCACCTCAAACGGCAGTACTTTTAAATATGGTCCCTTACGAGTGTATAACCACGAAGCAAAACGACAGGAATCATGAACCAGTACACCGATACACATTAACAATTTGCCCCGCAAATTGTGCACTTCAAACGGCAGTACTTTTAAATATACTCCCTTACGAGTGTATAACCACGAAGCAAAACGACAGGAATCATGAACCAGTACACCGATTCACATTAACAATTTGCCCCGCAAATTGTGCACTTCAAACGGCAGTACTTTTAAATATACTCCCTTACGAGTGTATAACCATTAAGCAAAACGACAGGCATCATGAACCAGTACACCGATTCACATTAACAATTTGCCCCGCTAATTGTGCACCTCAAACGGCAGTACTTTTAAATATGGTCCCTTACGAGTGTATAACCACGAAGCAAAACGACAGGCATCATGAACCAGTACACCGATTCACATTAACAATTTGCCTCGCAAATTGAGCACCTCAAACGGCAGTACTTTTAAATATGGCCCCTTACGAGTGTATAACCACGAAGCAAATCGACAGGCATCATGAACCAGTACACCGATACACATTAACAATTTGCCCCGCAAATTGTGCACTTCAAACGGCAGTACTTTTAAATATACTCCCTTACGAGTGTATAACCACGAAGCAAAACGACAGGAATCATGAACCAGTACACCGATACACATTAACAATTTGCCCCGCAAATTGTGCACTTCAAACGGCAGTACTTTTAAATATGGTCCCTTACGAGTGTATAACCACGAAGCAAATCGACAGGCATCATGAACCAGTACACCGATACACATTAACAATTTGCCCCGCAAATTGTGCACTTCAAACGGCAGTACTTTTAAATATACTCCCTTACGAGTGTATAACCACGAAGCAAAACGACAGGAATCATGAACCAGTACACCGATACACATTAACAATTTGCCCCGCAAAATGTGCACTTCAAACGGCAGTACTTTTAAATATACTCCCTTACGAGTGTATAACCACGAAGCAAAACGACAGGAATCATGAACCAGTACACCGATTCACATTAACAATTTGCCCCGCAAATTGTGCACTTCAAACGGCAGTACTTTTAAATATACTCCCTTACGAGTGTATAACCACGAAGCAAAACGACAGGAATCATGAACCAGTACACCGATACACATTAACAATTTGCCCCGCAAAATGTGCACTTCAAACGGCAGTACTTTTAAATATACTCCCTTACGAGTGTATAACCACGAAGCAAAACGACAGGAATCATGAACCAGTACACCGATTCACATTAACAATTTGCCCCGCAAATTGTGCACTTCAAACGGCAGTACTTTTAAATATACTCCCTTACGAGTGTATAACCACGAAGCAAAACGACAGGAATCATGAACCAGTACACCGATTCACATTAACAATTTGCCCCGCAAATTGTGCACTTCAAACGGCAGTACTTTTAAATATACTCCCTTACGAGTGTATAACCACGAAGCAAAACGACAGGAATCATGAACCAGTACACCGATACACATTAACAATTTGCCCCGCAAAATGTGCACTTCAAACGGCAGTACTTTTAAATATACTCCCTTACGAGTGTATAACCACGAAGCAAAACGACAGGAATCATGAACCAGTACACCGATTCACATTAACAATTTGCCCCGCAAATTGTGCACTTCAAACGGCAGTACTTTTAAATATACTCCCTTACGAGTGTATAACCACGAAGCAAAACGACAGGAATCATGAACCAGTACACCGATACACATTAACAATTTGCCCCGCAAAATGTGCACTTCAAACGGCAGTACTTTTAAATATACTCCCTTACGAGTGTATAACCACGAAGCAAAACGACAGGAATCATGAACCAGTACACCGATTCACATTAACAATTTGCCCCGCAAATTGTGCACTTCAAACGGCAGTACTTTTAAATATACTCCCTTACGAGTGTATAACCACGAAGCAAAACGACAGGAATCATGAACCAGTACACCGATTCACATTAACAATTTGCCCCGCAAATTGTGCACTTCAAACGGCAGTACTTTTAAATATACTCCCTTACGAGTGTATAACCACGAAGCAAAACGACAGGAATCATGAACCAGTACACCGATACACATTAACAATTTGCCCCGCAAAATGTGCACTTCAAACGGCAGTACTTTTAAATATACTCCCTTACGAGTGTATAACCACGAAGCAAAACGACAGGAATCATGAACCAGTACACCGATTCACATTAACAATTTGCCCCGCAAATTGTGCACTTCAAACGGCAGTACTTTTAAATATACTCCCTTACGAGTGTATAACCACGAAGCAAAACGACAGGAATCATGAACCAGTACACCGATACACATTAACAATTTGCCCCGCAAAATGTGCACTTCAAACGGCAGTACTTTTAAATATACTCCCTTACGAGTGTATAACCACGAAGCAAAACGACAGGAATCATGAACCAGTACACCGATTCACATTAACAATTTGCCCCGCAAATTGTGCACTTCAAACGGCAGTACTTTTAAATATACTCCCTTACGAGTGTATAACCACGAAGCAAAACGACAGGCATCATGAACCAGTACACCGATACACATTAACAATTTGCCCCGCAAATTGTGCACTTCAAACGGCAGTACTTTTAAATATACTCCCTTACGAGTGTATAACCACGAAGCAAAACGACAGGAATCATGAACCAGTACACCGATACACATTAACAATTTGCCCCGCAAAATGTGCACTTCAAACGGCAGTACTTTTAAATATACTCCCTTACGAGTGTATAACCACGAAGCAAAACGACAGGAATCATGAACCAGTACACCGATTCACATTAACAATTTGCCCCGCAAATTGTGCACTTCAAACGGCAGTACTTTTAAATATACTCCCTTACGAGTGTATAACCACGAAGCAAAACGACAGGAATCATGAACCAGTACACCGATACACATTAACAATTTGCCCCGCAAAATGTGCACTTCAAACGGCAGTACTTTTAAATATACTCCCTTACGAGTGTATAACCACGAAGCAAAACGACAGGAATCATGAACCAGTACACCGATTCACATTAACAATTTGCCCCGCAAATTGTGCACTTCAAACGGCAGTACTTTTAAATATACTCCCTTACGAGTGTATAACCACGAAGCAAAACGACAGGCATCATGAACCAGTACACCGATTCACATTAACAATTTGCCCCGCTAATTGTGCACCTCAAACGGCAGTACTTTTAAATATGGTCCCTTACGAGTGTATAACCACGAAGCAAAACGACAGGCATCATGAACCAGTACACCGATTCACATTAACAATTTGCCTCGCAAATTGAGCACCTCAAACGGCAGTACTTTTAAATATGGTCCCTTACGAGTGTATAACCACGAAGCAAATCGACAGGCATCATGAACCAGTACACCGATACACATTAACAATTTGCCCCGCAAATTGTGCACTTCAAACGGCAGTACTTTTAAATATACTCCCTTACGAGTGTATAACCACGAAGCAAATCGACAGTGATCATTAACCAGTACACCGATTCACATTAACAATTCCCCCCGCTAATTGTGCACCTCAAACGGCAGTACTTTTAAATATGGTCCCTTACGAGTGTATAACCACGAAGCAAAACGACAGGCATCATGAACCAGTACACCGATTCACATTAACAATTTGCCCCGCAAATTGTGCACCTCAAACGGCAGTACTTTTAAATATGGTCCCTTACGAGTGTATAACCACGAAGCAAAACGACAGGCATCATGAACCAGTACACCGATTCACATTAACAATTTGCCCCGCTAATTGTGCACCTCAAACGGCAGTACTTTTAAATATGGTCCCTTACGAGTGTATAACCACGAAGCAAAACGACAGGCATCCTGAACCAGTACACCGATTCACATTAACAATTTGTCCCGCAAACTGTGGACCTCAAACGGCAGTACTTTTAAAAATGGTCCCTTACGAGTGCATAACGAGTGAGTATAGGAGCAGGGAAGTTCTAGTGCAGTTGTACAGAGTCTTGGTGAGACCACACCTGAAGTATTGCGTACAGTTTTGGTCTCCAAATCTGAG
>JAXLNO010003656.1:40000-45000 GCA_038087875.1 Malacoraja senta
CCGCACATTGTGGAGTCTGGCAAACGAGCCTGAAACACCAGCGGAGTTTGTTCGTCCGCTGGCCCGCTCGGCCTCTCCTGCGGTGAGACACGCGGCACCAGATCGATCAGAAACAGAGGGTTTTCAAGAGGACACATAGCCGGAGCAACATCGTGATAAAGTCTCCTCAGTGCCTTCTGCACCATTTTGGACTTAAAGTGCAATTTCTCTATTGTACCTTTTTTCCACTTTTCTGGTACATATCTTGGTAAATTAGTCCGCCGACTCTCACCCAGAGTCCCGCTGTTTTACCACTCTCTGTTGCTTCCATGTCTTTTCCAATACTTTGCACTATACACACCACACAATCTTCTAAGTGTCTCTGAAAATCGTGTTCCCGAAAATCTCCGGGCACCCCACCTATCCCCCCGTACAGAATAAACTATTTTCATGTAGGCGGGAGTTGGCCCGGTAGTCAGTCCGGATTTGTCGCACGAAGGCCCCGCGCAAGGCCACAAATCACATCCTCATGGAGACCTCCGAGGGGAACTCGTTAACCATGTCCGGGACTGCCCGTACCAGAAATGCGATTTGCTGGTCGGCGGTAGTCGGACCGGTAGTCCTGCCGGAAAAGTCGCAAGACGGACCGGCGGTGGGCCACAAATCAGACCTCACCTACTTCCGATGGCAAGTCGTTAACCGGCGGCGGGCAAAAAGTAGTGGCGGGCAGGTGTCCGGAAGTCCTTCCGAAAACGGGGCCACTCCGCCGGTGTGAGGGAGTCAATCTCGACCTCATCCGGGGTTCCGCCGACCGGTTTTCGGACTTGGTGCAATTGTCGAATCAGCCATTACAGCGGGTTGACTTACTGGATGTCCTGCCGAAAATGCGACACGTTGAACGTTCGAGGCAGCCAATCTCGGCCTCATCGGGACTTCCGCCATATTCGTTTTTGCCGCCGGGGGGACTGCCAGCCGCCCGCCCTCCGGTCCGCCCGCCGCCGCCGATCCGGCGCTTCCTCGAGCCGCTCGAGAACTCGCAACCGCCCGGTCTTATCTCCGGGGCCGCCGTTGGCACTAATAAACTCGGCCACATAAATCTCCGGGGCCGCCATTGTCACTTAAAAAGTCGGCCACATCAATCTCCGGACACCCCACCTATCCCCCCGTACCGCCAAGTCAAAATGGAGAACTCGTGAACCAAGTGAGAGAAATCATGAACTAAAAGGAGAACTCGTGAACCAAGTGCGAAAACTCATGAACCAAAATGAGAACTCGTCCCTTACGGGTGTATAACTACGAAGCAAATCGACAGTAATCATGAACCAGTACACCGATTCACATTAACAATTTCCCCCGCAAATTGTGCACCTCAAACGGCAGTACTTTTAAATATGGTCCCTTACGAGTGTATAACCACGAAGCAAAACGACAGGCATCATGAACCAGTACACCGATTCACATTAACAATTTGCCTCGCAAATTGAGCACCTCAAACGGCAGTACTTTTAAATATGGTCCCTTACGAGTGTATAACCACGAAGCAAAACGACAGGAATCATGAACCAGTACACCGATACACATTAACAATTTGCCCCGCAAATTGTGCACTTCAAACGGCAGTACTTTTAAATATACTCCCTTACGAGTGTATAACCACGAAGCAAAACGACAGGAATCATGAACCAGTACACCGATTCACATTAACAATTTGCCCCGCAAATTGTGCACTTCAAACGGCAGTACTTTTAAATATACTCCCTTACGAGTGTATAACCATTAAGCAAAACGACAGGCATCATGAACCAGTACACCGATTCACATTAACAATTTGCCCCGCTAATTGTGCACCTCAAACGGCAGTACTTTTAAATATGGTCCCTTACGAGTGTATAACCACGAAGCAAAACGACAGGCATCATGAACCAGTACACCGATTCACATTAACAATTTGCCTCGCAAATTGAGCACCTCAAACGGCAGTACTTTTAAATATGGCCCCTTACGAGTGTATAACCACGAAGCAAATCGACAGGCATCATGAACCAGTACACCGATACACATTAACAATTTGCCCCGCAAATTGTGCACTTCAAACGGCAGTACTTTTAAATATACTCCCTTACGAGTGTATAACCACGAAGCAAAACGACAGGAATCATGAACCAGTACACCGATACACATTAACAATTTGCCCCGCAAATTGTGCACTTCAAACGGCAGTACTTTTAAATATGGTCCCTTACGAGTGTATAACCACGAAGCAAATCGACAGGCATCATGAACCAGTACACCGATACACATTAACAATTTGCCCCGCAAATTGTGCACTTCAAACGGCAGTACTTTTAAATATACTCCCTTACGAGTGTATAACCACGAAGCAAAACGACAGGAATCATGAACCAGTACACCGATACACATTAACAATTTGCCCCGCAAAATGTGCACTTCAAACGGCAGTACTTTTAAATATACTCCCTTACGAGTGTATAACCACGAAGCAAAACGACAGGAATCATGAACCAGTACACCGATTCACATTAACAATTTGCCCCGCAAATTGTGCACTTCAAACGGCAGTACTTTTAAATATACTCCCTTACGAGTGTATAACCACGAAGCAAAACGACAGGAATCATGAACCAGTACACCGATACACATTAACAATTTGCCCCGCAAAATGTGCACTTCAAACGGCAGTACTTTTAAATATACTCCCTTACGAGTGTATAACCACGAAGCAAAACGACAGGAATCATGAACCAGTACACCGATTCACATTAACAATTTGCCCCGCAAATTGTGCACTTCAAACGGCAGTACTTTTAAATATACTCCCTTACGAGTGTATAACCACGAAGCAAAACGACAGGAATCATGAACCAGTACACCGATTCACATTAACAATTTGCCCCGCAAATTGTGCACTTCAAACGGCAGTACTTTTAAATATACTCCCTTACGAGTGTATAACCACGAAGCAAAACGACAGGAATCATGAACCAGTACACCGATACACATTAACAATTTGCCCCGCAAAATGTGCACTTCAAACGGCAGTACTTTTAAATATACTCCCTTACGAGTGTATAACCACGAAGCAAAACGACAGGAATCATGAACCAGTACACCGATTCACATTAACAATTTGCCCCGCAAATTGTGCACTTCAAACGGCAGTACTTTTAAATATACTCCCTTACGAGTGTATAACCACGAAGCAAAACGACAGGAATCATGAACCAGTACACCGATACACATTAACAATTTGCCCCGCAAAATGTGCACTTCAAACGGCAGTACTTTTAAATATACTCCCTTACGAGTGTATAACCACGAAGCAAAACGACAGGAATCATGAACCAGTACACCGATTCACATTAACAATTTGCCCCGCAAATTGTGCACTTCAAACGGCAGTACTTTTAAATATACTCCCTTACGAGTGTATAACCACGAAGCAAAACGACAGGAATCATGAACCAGTACACCGATTCACATTAACAATTTGCCCCGCAAATTGTGCACTTCAAACGGCAGTACTTTTAAATATACTCCCTTACGAGTGTATAACCACGAAGCAAAACGACAGGAATCATGAACCAGTACACCGATACACATTAACAATTTGCCCCGCAAAATGTGCACTTCAAACGGCAGTACTTTTAAATATACTCCCTTACGAGTGTATAACCACGAAGCAAAACGACAGGAATCATGAACCAGTACACCGATTCACATTAACAATTTGCCCCGCAAATTGTGCACTTCAAACGGCAGTACTTTTAAATATACTCCCTTACGAGTGTATAACCACGAAGCAAAACGACAGGAATCATGAACCAGTACACCGATACACATTAACAATTTGCCCCGCAAAATGTGCACTTCAAACGGCAGTACTTTTAAATATACTCCCTTACGAGTGTATAACCACGAAGCAAAACGACAGGAATCATGAACCAGTACACCGATTCACATTAACAATTTGCCCCGCAAATTGTGCACTTCAAACGGCAGTACTTTTAAATATACTCCCTTACGAGTGTATAACCACGAAGCAAAACGACAGGCATCATGAACCAGTACACCGATACACATTAACAATTTGCCCCGCAAATTGTGCACTTCAAACGGCAGTACTTTTAAATATACTCCCTTACGAGTGTATAACCACGAAGCAAAACGACAGGAATCATGAACCAGTACACCGATACACATTAACAATTTGCCCCGCAAAATGTGCACTTCAAACGGCAGTACTTTTAAATATACTCCCTTACGAGTGTATAACCACGAAGCAAAACGACAGGAATCATGAACCAGTACACCGATTCACATTAACAATTTGTCCCGCAAACTGTGGACCTCAAACGGCAGTACTTTTAAAAATGGTCCCTTACGAGTGCATAACGAGTGAGTATAGGAGCAGGGAAGTTCTAGTGCAGTTGTACAGAGTCTTGGTGAGACCACACCTGAAGTATTGCGTACAGTTTTGGTCTCCAAATCTGAGGAAGGACATTACAGCCATAGAGGGAGTGCAGAGAAGGTTCACCAGACTGATTCCTGGGATGTCAGGACTTTCATATGAAGAAAGACTGGATAGACTTGGCTTATACTCGCTAGAATTTAGGAGATTGAGAGGGGATCTTATAGAAACATAGACAATTCTTATGCGGTTGGACAGGCTAGATGCAGGAAGATTGTTCCCGATGTTACGGAAGTCCAGGACAAGGGGTCACCGCTTAAGGATAAGGGAGAAATCTTTTAAGACTGAGATGAGAAAAAAGCTTTTCACACAGAGTAGTGAATCTCTGGAACTCTCTGCCACAGAGTGTAGTTGAGGACAGTTCATTGGCTATATTTAAGAGGGAGTTAGATGTGGCCCTTGTGGCTAAAGGGATCAGGGGGTATGGAGAGAAGGCAGGTACGGGATACTGAGTTGGATGATCAGCCATGATCATATTGAATGGCGGTGCAGGCTCGAAGGGCCAAATGGCTTACTCCTGCACCTATTTTTT
>JAXLNO010003656.1:57500-62500 GCA_038087875.1 Malacoraja senta
CAAACGGCAGTACTTTTAAATATACTCCCTTACGAGTGTATAACCATTAAGCAAAACGACAGGCATCATGAACCAGTACACCGATTCACATTAACAATTTGCCCCGCTAATTGTGCACCTCAAACGGCAGTACTTTTAAATATGGTCCCTTACGAGTGTATAACCACGAAGCAAAACGACAGGCATCATGAACCAGTACACCGATTCACATTAACAATTTGCCTCGCAAATTGAGCACCTCAAACGGCAGTACTTTTAAATATGGCCCCTTACGAGTGTATAACCACGAAGCAAATCGACAGGCATCATGAACCAGTACACCGATACACATTAACAATTTGCCCCGCAAATTGTGCACTTCAAACGGCAGTACTTTTAAATATACTCCCTTACGAGTGTATAACCACGAAGCAAAACGACAGGAATCATGAACCAGTACACCGATACACATTAACAATTTGCCCCGCAAATTGTGCACTTCAAACGGCAGTACTTTTAAATATGGTCCCTTACGAGTGTATAACCACGAAGCAAATCGACAGGCATCATGAACCAGTACACCGATACACATTAACAATTTGCCCCGCAAATTGTGCACTTCAAACGGCAGTACTTTTAAATATACTCCCTTACGAGTGTATAACCACGAAGCAAAACGACAGGAATCATGAACCAGTACACCGATACACATTAACAATTTGCCCCGCAAAATGTGCACTTCAAACGGCAGTACTTTTAAATATACTCCCTTACGAGTGTATAACCACGAAGCAAAACGACAGGAATCATGAACCAGTACACCGATTCACATTAACAATTTGCCCCGCAAATTGTGCACTTCAAACGGCAGTACTTTTAAATATACTCCCTTACGAGTGTATAACCACGAAGCAAAACGACAGGAATCATGAACCAGTACACCGATACACATTAACAATTTGCCCCGCAAAATGTGCACTTCAAACGGCAGTACTTTTAAATATACTCCCTTACGAGTGTATAACCACGAAGCAAAACGACAGGAATCATGAACCAGTACACCGATTCACATTAACAATTTGCCCCGCAAATTGTGCACTTCAAACGGCAGTACTTTTAAATATACTCCCTTACGAGTGTATAACCACGAAGCAAAACGACAGGAATCATGAACCAGTACACCGATTCACATTAACAATTTGCCCCGCAAATTGTGCACTTCAAACGGCAGTACTTTTAAATATACTCCCTTACGAGTGTATAACCACGAAGCAAAACGACAGGAATCATGAACCAGTACACCGATACACATTAACAATTTGCCCCGCAAAATGTGCACTTCAAACGGCAGTACTTTTAAATATACTCCCTTACGAGTGTATAACCACGAAGCAAAACGACAGGAATCATGAACCAGTACACCGATTCACATTAACAATTTGCCCCGCAAATTGTGCACTTCAAACGGCAGTACTTTTAAATATACTCCCTTACGAGTGTATAACCACGAAGCAAAACGACAGGAATCATGAACCAGTACACCGATACACATTAACAATTTGCCCCGCAAAATGTGCACTTCAAACGGCAGTACTTTTAAATATACTCCCTTACGAGTGTATAACCACGAAGCAAAACGACAGGAATCATGAACCAGTACACCGATTCACATTAACAATTTGCCCCGCAAATTGTGCACTTCAAACGGCAGTACTTTTAAATATACTCCCTTACGAGTGTATAACCACGAAGCAAAACGACAGGAATCATGAACCAGTACACCGATTCACATTAACAATTTGCCCCGCAAATTGTGCACTTCAAACGGCAGTACTTTTAAATATACTCCCTTACGAGTGTATAACCACGAAGCAAAACGACAGGAATCATGAACCAGTACACCGATACACATTAACAATTTGCCCCGCAAAATGTGCACTTCAAACGGCAGTACTTTTAAATATACTCCCTTACGAGTGTATAACCACGAAGCAAAACGACAGGAATCATGAACCAGTACACCGATTCACATTAACAATTTGCCCCGCAAATTGTGCACTTCAAACGGCAGTACTTTTAAATATACTCCCTTACGAGTGTATAACCACGAAGCAAAACGACAGGAATCATGAACCAGTACACCGATACACATTAACAATTTGCCCCGCAAAATGTGCACTTCAAACGGCAGTACTTTTAAATATACTCCCTTACGAGTGTATAACCACGAAGCAAAACGACAGGAATCATGAACCAGTACACCGATTCACATTAACAATTTGCCCCGCAAATTGTGCACTTCAAACGGCAGTACTTTTAAATATACTCCCTTACGAGTGTATAACCACGAAGCAAAACGACAGGCATCATGAACCAGTACACCGATACACATTAACAATTTGCCCCGCAAATTGTGCACTTCAAACGGCAGTACTTTTAAATATACTCCCTTACGAGTGTATAACCACGAAGCAAAACGACAGGAATCATGAACCAGTACACCGATACACATTAACAATTTGCCCCGCAAAATGTGCACTTCAAACGGCAGTACTTTTAAATATACTCCCTTACGAGTGTATAACCACGAAGCAAAACGACAGGAATCATGAACCAGTACACCGATTCACATTAACAATTTGCCCCGCAAATTGTGCACTTCAAACGGCAGTACTTTTAAATATACTCCCTTACGAGTGTATAACCACGAAGCAAAACGACAGGAATCATGAACCAGTACACCGATACACATTAACAATTTGCCCCGCAAAATGTGCACTTCAAACGGCAGTACTTTTAAATATACTCCCTTACGAGTGTATAACCACGAAGCAAAACGACAGGAATCATGAACCAGTACACCGATTCACATTAACAATTTGCCCCGCAAATTGTGCACTTCAAACGGCAGTACTTTTAAATATACTCCCTTACGAGTGTATAACCACGAAGCAAAACGACAGGAATCATGAACCAGTACACCGATTCACATTAACAATTTGCCCCGCAAATTGTGCACTTCAAACGGCAGTACTTTTAAATATACTCCCTTACGAGTGTATAACCACGAAGCAAAACGACAGGAATCATGAACCAGTACACCGATACACATTAACAATTTGCCCCGCAAAATGTGCACTTCAAACGGCAGTACTTTTAAATATACTCCCTTACGAGTGTATAACCACGAAGCAAAACGACAGGAATCATGAACCAGTACACCGATTCACATTAACAATTTGCCCCGCAAATTGTGCACTTCAAACGGCAGTACTTTTAAATATACTCCCTTACGAGTGTATAACCACGAAGCAAAACGACAGGAATCATGAACCAGTACACCGATACACATTAACAATTTGCCCCGCAAAATGTGCACTTCAAACGGCAGTACTTTTAAATATACTCCCTTACGAGTGTATAACCACGAAGCAAAACGACAGGAATCATGAACCAGTACACCGATTCACATTAACAATTTGCCCCGCAAATTGTGCACTTCAAACGGCAGTACTTTTAAATATACTCCCTTACGAGTGTATAACCACGAAGCAAAACGACAGGCATCATGAACCAGTACACCGATACACATTAACAATTTGCCCCGCAAATTGTGCACTTCAAACGGCAGTACTTTTAAATATACTCCCTTACGAGTGTATAACCACGAAGCAAAACGACAGGAATCATGAACCAGTACACCGATACACATTAACAATTTGCCCCGCAAAATGTGCACTTCAAACGGCAGTACTTTTAAATATACTCCCTTACGAGTGTATAACCACGAAGCAAAACGACAGGAATCATGAACCAGTACACCGATTCACATTAACAATTTGCCCCGCAAATTGTGCACTTCAAACGGCAGTACTTTTAAATATACTCCCTTACGAGTGTATAACCACGAAGCAAAACGACAGGAATCATGAACCAGTACACCGATACACATTAACAATTTGCCCCGCAAAATGTGCACTTCAAACGGCAGTACTTTTAAATATACTCCCTTACGAGTGTATAACCACGAAGCAAAACGACAGGAATCATGAACCAGTACACCGATTCACATTAACAATTTGCCCCGCAAATTGTGCACTTCAAACGGCAGTACTTTTAAATATACTCCCTTACGAGTGTATAACCACGAAGCAAAACGACAGGCATCATGAACCAGTACACCGATTCACATTAACAATTTGCCCCGCTAATTGTGCACCTCAAACGGCAGTACTTTTAAATATGGTCCCTTACGAGTGTATAACCACGAAGCAAAACGACAGGCATCATGAACCAGTACACCGATTCACATTAACAATTTGCCTCGCAAATTGAGCACCTCAAACGGCAGTACTTTTAAATATGGTCCCTTACGAGTGTATAACCACGAAGCAAATCGACAGGCATCATGAACCAGTACACCGATACACATTAACAATTTGCCCCGCAAATTGTGCACTTCAAACGGCAGTACTTTTAAATATACTCCCTTACGAGTGTATAACCACGAAGCAAATCGACAGTGATCATTAACCAGTACACCGATTCACATTAACAATTCCCCCCGCTAATTGTGCACCTCAAACGGCAGTACTTTTAAATATGGTCCCTTACGAGTGTATAACCACGAAGCAAAACGACAGGCATCATGAACCAGTACACCGATTCACATTAACAATTTGCCCCGCAAATTGTGCACCTCAAACGGCAGTACTTTTAAATATGGTCCCTTACGAGTGTATAACCACGAAGCAAAACGACAGGCATCATGAACCAGTACACCGATTCACATTAACAATTTGCCCCGCTAATTGTGCACCTCAAACGGCAGTACTTTTAAATATGGTCCCTTACGAGTGTATAACCACGAAGCAAAACGACAGGCATCCTGAACCAGTACACCGATTCACATTAACAATTTGTCCCGCAAACTGTGGACCTCAAACGGCAGTACTTTTAAAAATGGTCCCTTACGAGTGCATAACGAGTGAGTATAGGAGCAGGGAAGTTCTAGTGCAGTT
>JAXLNO010003656.1:75000-80000 GCA_038087875.1 Malacoraja senta
GTACACCGATTCACATTAACAATTTGCCTCGCAAATTGAGCACCTCAAACGGCAGTACTTTTAAATATGGTCCCTTACGAGTGTATAACCACGAAGCAAAACGACAGGAATCATGAACCAGTACACCGATACACATTAACAATTTGCCCCGCAAATTGTGCACTTCAAACGGCAGTACTTTTAAATATACTCCCTTACGAGTGTATAACCACGAAGCAAAACGACAGGAATCATGAACCAGTACACCGATTCACATTAACAATTTGCCCCGCAAATTGTGCACTTCAAACGGCAGTACTTTTAAATATACTCCCTTACGAGTGTATAACCATTAAGCAAAACGACAGGCATCATGAACCAGTACACCGATTCACATTAACAATTTGCCCCGCTAATTGTGCACCTCAAACGGCAGTACTTTTAAATATGGTCCCTTACGAGTGTATAACCACGAAGCAAAACGACAGGCATCATGAACCAGTACACCGATTCACATTAACAATTTGCCTCGCAAATTGAGCACCTCAAACGGCAGTACTTTTAAATATGGCCCCTTACGAGTGTATAACCACGAAGCAAATCGACAGGCATCATGAACCAGTACACCGATACACATTAACAATTTGCCCCGCAAATTGTGCACTTCAAACGGCAGTACTTTTAAATATACTCCCTTACGAGTGTATAACCACGAAGCAAAACGACAGGAATCATGAACCAGTACACCGATACACATTAACAATTTGCCCCGCAAATTGTGCACTTCAAACGGCAGTACTTTTAAATATGGTCCCTTACGAGTGTATAACCACGAAGCAAATCGACAGGCATCATGAACCAGTACACCGATACACATTAACAATTTGCCCCGCAAATTGTGCACTTCAAACGGCAGTACTTTTAAATATACTCCCTTACGAGTGTATAACCACGAAGCAAAACGACAGGAATCATGAACCAGTACACCGATACACATTAACAATTTGCCCCGCAAAATGTGCACTTCAAACGGCAGTACTTTTAAATATACTCCCTTACGAGTGTATAACCACGAAGCAAAACGACAGGAATCATGAACCAGTACACCGATTCACATTAACAATTTGCCCCGCAAATTGTGCACTTCAAACGGCAGTACTTTTAAATATACTCCCTTACGAGTGTATAACCACGAAGCAAAACGACAGGAATCATGAACCAGTACACCGATACACATTAACAATTTGCCCCGCAAAATGTGCACTTCAAACGGCAGTACTTTTAAATATACTCCCTTACGAGTGTATAACCACGAAGCAAAACGACAGGAATCATGAACCAGTACACCGATTCACATTAACAATTTGCCCCGCAAATTGTGCACTTCAAACGGCAGTACTTTTAAATATACTCCCTTACGAGTGTATAACCACGAAGCAAAACGACAGGAATCATGAACCAGTACACCGATTCACATTAACAATTTGCCCCGCAAATTGTGCACTTCAAACGGCAGTACTTTTAAATATACTCCCTTACGAGTGTATAACCACGAAGCAAAACGACAGGAATCATGAACCAGTACACCGATACACATTAACAATTTGCCCCGCAAAATGTGCACTTCAAACGGCAGTACTTTTAAATATACTCCCTTACGAGTGTATAACCACGAAGCAAAACGACAGGAATCATGAACCAGTACACCGATTCACATTAACAATTTGCCCCGCAAATTGTGCACTTCAAACGGCAGTACTTTTAAATATACTCCCTTACGAGTGTATAACCACGAAGCAAAACGACAGGAATCATGAACCAGTACACCGATACACATTAACAATTTGCCCCGCAAAATGTGCACTTCAAACGGCAGTACTTTTAAATATACTCCCTTACGAGTGTATAACCACGAAGCAAAACGACAGGAATCATGAACCAGTACACCGATTCACATTAACAATTTGCCCCGCAAATTGTGCACTTCAAACGGCAGTACTTTTAAATATACTCCCTTACGAGTGTATAACCACGAAGCAAAACGACAGGAATCATGAACCAGTACACCGATTCACATTAACAATTTGCCCCGCAAATTGTGCACTTCAAACGGCAGTACTTTTAAATATACTCCCTTACGAGTGTATAACCACGAAGCAAAACGACAGGAATCATGAACCAGTACACCGATACACATTAACAATTTGCCCCGCAAAATGTGCACTTCAAACGGCAGTACTTTTAAATATACTCCCTTACGAGTGTATAACCACGAAGCAAAACGACAGGAATCATGAACCAGTACACCGATTCACATTAACAATTTGCCCCGCAAATTGTGCACTTCAAACGGCAGTACTTTTAAATATACTCCCTTACGAGTGTATAACCACGAAGCAAAACGACAGGAATCATGAACCAGTACACCGATACACATTAACAATTTGCCCCGCAAAATGTGCACTTCAAACGGCAGTACTTTTAAATATACTCCCTTACGAGTGTATAACCACGAAGCAAAACGACAGGAATCATGAACCAGTACACCGATTCACATTAACAATTTGCCCCGCAAATTGTGCACTTCAAACGGCAGTACTTTTAAATATACTCCCTTACGAGTGTATAACCACGAAGCAAAACGACAGGCATCATGAACCAGTACACCGATACACATTAACAATTTGCCCCGCAAATTGTGCACTTCAAACGGCAGTACTTTTAAATATACTCCCTTACGAGTGTATAACCACGAAGCAAAACGACAGGAATCATGAACCAGTACACCGATACACATTAACAATTTGCCCCGCAAAATGTGCACTTCAAACGGCAGTACTTTTAAATATACTCCCTTACGAGTGTATAACCACGAAGCAAAACGACAGGAATCATGAACCAGTACACCGATTCACATTAACAATTTGCCCCGCAAATTGTGCACTTCAAACGGCAGTACTTTTAAATATACTCCCTTACGAGTGTATAACCACGAAGCAAAACGACAGGAATCATGAACCAGTACACCGATACACATTAACAATTTGCCCCGCAAAATGTGCACTTCAAACGGCAGTACTTTTAAATATACTCCCTTACGAGTGTATAACCACGAAGCAAAACGACAGGAATCATGAACCAGTACACCGATTCACATTAACAATTTGCCCCGCAAATTGTGCACTTCAAACGGCAGTACTTTTAAATATACTCCCTTACGAGTGTATAACCACGAAGCAAAACGACAGGCATCATGAACCAGTACACCGATTCACATTAACAATTTGCCCCGCTAATTGTGCACCTCAAACGGCAGTACTTTTAAATATGGTCCCTTACGAGTGTATAACCACGAAGCAAAACGACAGGCATCATGAACCAGTACACCGATTCACATTAACAATTTGCCTCGCAAATTGAGCACCTCAAACGGCAGTACTTTTAAATATGGTCCCTTACGAGTGTATAACCACGAAGCAAATCGACAGGCATCATGAACCAGTACACCGATACACATTAACAATTTGCCCCGCAAATTGTGCACTTCAAACGGCAGTACTTTTAAATATACTCCCTTACGAGTGTATAACCACGAAGCAAATCGACAGTGATCATTAACCAGTACACCGATTCACATTAACAATTCCCCCCGCTAATTGTGCACCTCAAACGGCAGTACTTTTAAATATGGTCCCTTACGAGTGTATAACCACGAAGCAAAACGACAGGCATCATGAACCAGTACACCGATTCACATTAACAATTTGCCCCGCAAATTGTGCACCTCAAACGGCAGTACTTTTAAATATGGTCCCTTACGAGTGTATAACCACGAAGCAAAACGACAGGCATCATGAACCAGTACACCGATTCACATTAACAATTTGCCCCGCTAATTGTGCACCTCAAACGGCAGTACTTTTAAATATGGTCCCTTACGAGTGTATAACCACGAAGCAAAACGACAGGCATCCTGAACCAGTACACCGATTCACATTAACAATTTGTCCCGCAAACTGTGGACCTCAAACGGCAGTACTTTTAAAAATGGTCCCTTACGAGTGCATAACGAGTGAGTATAGGAGCAGGGAAGTTCTAGTGCAGTTGTACAGAGTCTTGGTGAGACCACACCTGAAGTATTGCGTACAGTTTTGGTCTCCAAATCTGAGGAAGGACATTACAGCCATAGAGGGAGTGCAGAGAAGGTTCACCAGACTGATTCCTGGGATGTCAGGACTTTCATATGAAGAAAGACTGGATAGACTTGGCTTATACTCGCTAGAATTTAGGAGATTGAGAGGGGATCTTATAGAAACATAGACAATTCTTATGCGGTTGGACAGGCTAGATGCAGGAAGATTGTTCCCGATGTTACGGAAGTCCAGGACAAGGGGTCACCGCTTAAGGATAAGGGAGAAATCTTTTAAGACTGAGATGAGAAAAAAGCTTTTCACACAGAGTAGTGAATCTCTGGAACTCTCTGCCACAGAGTGTAGTTGAGGACAGTTCATTGGCTATATTTAAGAGGGAGTTAGATGTGGCCCTTGTGGCTAAAGGGATCAGGGGGTATGGAGAGAAGGCAGGTACGGGATACTGAGTTGGATGATCAGCCATGATCATATTGAATGGCGGTGCAGGCTCGAAGGGCCAAATGGCTTACTCCTGCACCTATTTTTTATGTATTGTCTATGTATAACCACGAAGCAAATCGATAGTGATCATTAACCAGTACACCGATTCACGTTAACAATTCCCCCCGCAAAAGGTGCACCTCAAACGGCAGTACTTTTAGATATGGTCCCTTACGAGTGCATAACCACGAAGCAAATCGACAGTGATCATTAACCAATACACCGATTCACATTAACAATTCCCCCCGCAAAAGGTGCACCTCAAACGGCAGTACTTTTAGATATGGTCCCTTACGAGTGCATAACCACGAAGCAAATCGACAGTGATCATTAACCAGTACACCGATTCACATTAACAATTCCCCCCGCAAAAGGTGCACCTCAAACGGC
>JAXLNO010003656.1:92500-95000 GCA_038087875.1 Malacoraja senta
ATATACTCCCTTACGAGTGTATAACCACGAAGCAAAACGACAGGAATCATGAACCAGTACACCGATACACATTAACAATTTGCCCCGCAAAATGTGCACTTCAAACGGCAGTACTTTTAAATATACTCCCTTACGAGTGTATAACCACGAAGCAAAACGACAGGAATCATGAACCAGTACACCGATTCACATTAACAATTTGCCCCGCAAATTGTGCACTTCAAACGGCAGTACTTTTAAATATACTCCCTTACGAGTGTATAACCACGAAGCAAAACGACAGGAATCATGAACCAGTACACCGATACACATTAACAATTTGCCCCGCAAAATGTGCACTTCAAACGGCAGTACTTTTAAATATACTCCCTTACGAGTGTATAACCACGAAGCAAAACGACAGGAATCATGAACCAGTACACCGATTCACATTAACAATTTGCCCCGCAAATTGTGCACTTCAAACGGCAGTACTTTTAAATATACTCCCTTACGAGTGTATAACCACGAAGCAAAACGACAGGAATCATGAACCAGTACACCGATTCACATTAACAATTTGCCCCGCAAATTGTGCACTTCAAACGGCAGTACTTTTAAATATACTCCCTTACGAGTGTATAACCACGAAGCAAAACGACAGGAATCATGAACCAGTACACCGATACACATTAACAATTTGCCCCGCAAAATGTGCACTTCAAACGGCAGTACTTTTAAATATACTCCCTTACGAGTGTATAACCACGAAGCAAAACGACAGGAATCATGAACCAGTACACCGATTCACATTAACAATTTGCCCCGCAAATTGTGCACTTCAAACGGCAGTACTTTTAAATATACTCCCTTACGAGTGTATAACCACGAAGCAAAACGACAGGAATCATGAACCAGTACACCGATACACATTAACAATTTGCCCCGCAAAATGTGCACTTCAAACGGCAGTACTTTTAAATATACTCCCTTACGAGTGTATAACCACGAAGCAAAACGACAGGAATCATGAACCAGTACACCGATTCACATTAACAATTTGCCCCGCAAATTGTGCACTTCAAACGGCAGTACTTTTAAATATACTCCCTTACGAGTGTATAACCACGAAGCAAAACGACAGGAATCATGAACCAGTACACCGATTCACATTAACAATTTGCCCCGCAAATTGTGCACTTCAAACGGCAGTACTTTTAAATATACTCCCTTACGAGTGTATAACCACGAAGCAAAACGACAGGAATCATGAACCAGTACACCGATACACATTAACAATTTGCCCCGCAAAATGTGCACTTCAAACGGCAGTACTTTTAAATATACTCCCTTACGAGTGTATAACCACGAAGCAAAACGACAGGAATCATGAACCAGTACACCGATTCACATTAACAATTTGCCCCGCAAATTGTGCACTTCAAACGGCAGTACTTTTAAATATACTCCCTTACGAGTGTATAACCACGAAGCAAAACGACAGGAATCATGAACCAGTACACCGATACACATTAACAATTTGCCCCGCAAAATGTGCACTTCAAACGGCAGTACTTTTAAATATACTCCCTTACGAGTGTATAACCACGAAGCAAAACGACAGGAATCATGAACCAGTACACCGATTCACATTAACAATTTGCCCCGCAAATTGTGCACTTCAAACGGCAGTACTTTTAAATATACTCCCTTACGAGTGTATAACCACGAAGCAAAACGACAGGCATCATGAACCAGTACACCGATACACATTAACAATTTGCCCCGCAAATTGTGCACTTCAAACGGCAGTACTTTTAAATATACTCCCTTACGAGTGTATAACCACGAAGCAAAACGACAGGAATCATGAACCAGTACACCGATACACATTAACAATTTGCCCCGCAAAATGTGCACTTCAAACGGCAGTACTTTTAAATATACTCCCTTACGAGTGTATAACCACGAAGCAAAACGACAGGAATCATGAACCAGTACACCGATTCACATTAACAATTTGTCCCGCAAACTGTGGACCTCAAACGGCAGTACTTTTAAAAATGGTCCCTTACGAGTGCATAACGAGTGAGTATAGGAGCAGGGAAGTTCTAGTGCAGTTGTACAGAGTCTTGGTGAGACCACACCTGAAGTATTGCGTACAGTTTTGGTCTCCAAATCTGAGGAAGGACATTACAGCCATAGAGGGAGTGCAGAGAAGGTTCACCAGACTGATTCCTGGGATGTCAGGACTTTCATATGAAGAAAGACTGGATAGACTTGGCTTATACTCGCTAGAATTTAGGAGATTGAGAGGGGATCTTATAGAAACATAGACAATTCTTATGCGGTTGGACAGGCTAGATGCAGGAAGATTGTTCCCGATGTTACGGAAGTCCAGGACAAGGGGTCACCGCTTAAGGATAAGGGAGAAATCTTTTAAGACTGAGATGAGAAAAAAGCTTTTCACACAGAGTAGTGAATCTCTGGAACTCTCTGCCACAGAGTGTAGTTGAGGACA
>JAXLNO010003656.1:107500-112500 GCA_038087875.1 Malacoraja senta
CAGTACACCGATACACATTAACAATTTGCCCCGCAAATTGTGCACTTCAAACGGCAGTACTTTTAAATATTACTCCCTTACGAGTGTATAACCACGAAGCAAAACGACAGGAATCATGAACCAGTACACCGATTCACATTAACAATTTGCCCCGCAAATTGTGCACTTCAAACGGCAGTACTTTTAAATATACTCCCTTACGAGTGTATAACCACGAAGCAAAACGACAGGAATCATGAACCAGTACACCGATACACATTACAATTTGCCCCGCAAAATGTGCACTTCAACGGCAGTACTTTTAAATATACTCCCTTACGAGTGTATAACCACGAAGCAAAACGACAGGAATCATGACCAGTACACCGATTCACATTAACATTTTGCCCCGCAAATTGTGCACTTCAAACGGCAGTACTTTTAAATATACTCCCTTACGAGTGTATAACCACGAAGCAAAACGACAGGAATCATGAACCAGTACACCGATACACATTAACAATTTGCCCCGCAAAATGTGCACTTCAAACGGCAGTACTTTTAAATATACTCCCTTACGAGTGGTATAACCACGAAGCAAAACGACAGGAATCATGAACCAGTACACCGATTCACATTAACAATTTGCCCCGCAAATTGTGCACTTCAAACGGCAGTACTTTTAAATATACTCCCTTACGAGTGTATAACCACGAAGCAAAACGACAGGAATCATGAACCAGTACACCGATTCACATTAACAATTTGCCCCGCAAATTGTGCACTTCAAACGGCAAGTACTTTTAAATATACTCCCTTACGAGTGTATAACCACGAAGCAAACGACAGGAATCATGAACCAGTACACCGATACACATTAACAATTTGCCCCGCAAAATGTGCACTTCAAACGGCAGTACTTTTAAATATACTCCCTTACGAGTGTATAACACGAAGCAAAACGACAGGAATCATGAACCAGTACACCGATTCACATTAACAATTTGCCCCGCAAATTGTGCACTTCAAACGGGCAGTACTTTTAAATATACTCCCTTACGAGTGTATAACCACGGAAGCAAAACGACAGGAATCATGAACCAGTACACCGATACACATTAACAATTTGCCCCGCAAAATGTGCACTTCAAACGGCAGTACTTTTAAATATACTCCCTTACGAGTGTATAACCACGAAGCAAAACGACAGGAATCATGAACCAGTACACCGATTCACATTAAACAATTTGCCCCGCAAATGTGCACTTCAAACGGCAGTACTTTTAAATATACTCCCTTACGAGTGTATAACCACGAAGCAAAACGACAGAATCATGAACCAGTACACCGATTCACATTAACAATTTGCCCCGCAAATTGTGCACTTCAAACGGCAGTACTTTTAAATATACTCCCTTACGAGTGTATAACCAGAAGCAAAACGACAGGAATCATGAACCAGTACACCGATACACATTAACAATTTGCCCCGCAAAATGTGCACTTCAAACGGCAGTACTTTTAAATATACTCCTTACGAGTGTATAACCACGAAGCAAAACGACAGGAATCATGAACCAGTACACCGATTCACATTAACAATTTGCCCCGCAAATTGTGCACTTCAAACGGCAGTACTTTTAAATATACTCCCTTACGAGTGTATAACCACGAAGCAAAACGACAGGAATCATGAAACCAGTACACCGAACACATTAACAATTTGCCCCGCAAAATGTGCACTTCAAACGGCAGTACTTTTAAATATACTCCCTTACGAGTGTATACCACGAAGCAAAACGGACAGGAATCATGAACCAGTACACCGATTCACATTAACAATTTGCCCCGCAAATTGTGCACTTCAAACGGCAGTACTTTTAAATATACTCCCTTACGAGTGTATAACCACGAAGCAAAACGACAGGAATCATGAACCAGTACACCGATTCACATTAACAATTTGCCCCGCAAATTGTGCACTTCAAACGGCAGTACTTTTAAATATACTCCCTTACGAGTGTATAACCACGAAGCAAAACGACAGGAATCATGAACCAGTACACCGATACACATTAACAATTTGCCCCGCAAAATGTGCACTTCAAACGGCAGTACTTTTAAATATACTCCCTTACGAGTGTATAACCACGAAGCAAAACGACAGGAATCATGAACCAGTACACCGATTCACATTAACAATTTGCCCCGCAAATTGTGCACTTCAAACGGCAGTACTTTTAAATATACTCCCTTACGAGTGTATAACCACGAAGCAAAACGACAGGAATCATGAACCAGTACACCGATACACATTAACAATTTGCCCCGCAAAATGTGCACTTCAAACGGCAGTACTTTTAAATATACTCCCTTACGAGTGTATAACCACGAAGCAAAACGACAGGAATCATGAACCAGTACACCGATTCACATTAACAATTTGCCCCGCAAATTGTGCACTTCAAACGGCAGTACTTTTAAATATACTCCCTTACGAGTGTATAACCACGAAGCAAAACGACAGGCATCATGAACCAGTACACCGATACACATTAACAATTTGCCCCGCAAATTGTGCACTTCAAACGGCAGTACTTTTAAATATACTCCCTTACGAGTGTATAACCACGAAGCAAAACGACAGGAATCATGAACCAGTACACCGATACACATTAACAATTTGCCCCGCAAAATGTGCACTTCAAACGGCAGTACTTTTAAATATACTCCCTTACGAGTGTATAACCACGAAGCAAAACGACAGGAATCATGAACCAGTACACCGATTCACATTAACAATTTGCCCCGCAAATTGTGCACTTCAAACGGCAGTACTTTTAAATATACTCCCTTACGAGTGTATAACCACGAAGCAAAACGACAGGAATCATGAACCAGTACACCGATACACATTAACAATTTGCCCCGCAAAATGTGCACTTCAAACGGCAGTACTTTTAAATATACTCCCTTACGAGTGTATAACCACGAAGCAAAACGACAGGAATCATGAACCAGTACACCGATTCACATTAACAATTTGCCCCGCAAATTGTGCACTTCAAACGGCAGTACTTTTAAATATACTCCCTTACGAGTGTATAACCACGAAGCAAAACGACAGGCATCATGAACCAGTACACCGATTCACATTAACAATTTGCCCCGCTAATTGTGCACCTCAAACGGCAGTACTTTTAAATATGGTCCCTTACGAGTGTATAACCACGAAGCAAAACGACAGGCATCATGAACCAGTACACCGATTCACATTAACAATTTGCCTCGCAAATTGAGCACCTCAAACGGCAGTACTTTTAAATATGGTCCCTTACGAGTGTATAACCACGAAGCAAATCGACAGGCATCATGAACCAGTACACCGATACACATTAACAATTTGCCCCGCAAATTGTGCACTTCAAACGGCAGTACTTTTAAATATACTCCCTTACGAGTGTATAACCACGAAGCAAATCGACAGTGATCATTAACCAGTACACCGATTCACATTAACAATTCCCCCCGCTAATTGTGCACCTCAAACGGCAGTACTTTTAAATATGGTCCCTTACGAGTGTATAACCACGAAGCAAAACGACAGGCATCATGAACCAGTACACCGATTCACATTAACAATTTGCCCCGCAAATTGTGCACCTCAAACGGCAGTACTTTTAAATATGGTCCCTTACGAGTGTATAACCACGAAGCAAAACGACAGGCATCATGAACCAGTACACCGATTCACATTAACAATTTGCCCCGCTAATTGTGCACCTCAAACGGCAGTACTTTTAAATATGGTCCCTTACGAGTGTATAACCACGAAGCAAAACGACAGGCATCCTGAACCAGTACACCGATTCACATTAACAATTTGTCCCGCAAACTGTGGACCTCAAACGGCAGTACTTTTAAAAATGGTCCCTTACGAGTGCATAACGAGTGAGTATAGGAGCAGGGAAGTTCTAGTGCAGTTGTACAGAGTCTTGGTGAGACCACACCTGAAGTATTGCGTACAGTTTTGGTCTCCAAATCTGAGGAAGGACATTACAGCCATAGAGGGAGTGCAGAGAAGGTTCACCAGACTGATTCCTGGGATGTCAGGACTTTCATATGAAGAAAGACTGGATAGACTTGGCTTATACTCGCTAGAATTTAGGAGATTGAGAGGGGATCTTATAGAAACATAGACAATTCTTATGCGGTTGGACAGGCTAGATGCAGGAAGATTGTTCCCGATGTTACGGAAGTCCAGGACAAGGGGTCACCGCTTAAGGATAAGGGAGAAATCTTTTAAGACTGAGATGAGAAAAAAGCTTTTCACACAGAGTAGTGAATCTCTGGAACTCTCTGCCACAGAGTGTAGTTGAGGACAGTTCATTGGCTATATTTAAGAGGGAGTTAGATGTGGCCCTTGTGGCTAAAGGGATCAGGGGGTATGGAGAGAAGGCAGGTACGGGATACTGAGTTGGATGATCAGCCATGATCATATTGAATGGCGGTGCAGGCTCGAAGGGCCAAATGGCTTACTCCTGCACCTATTTTTTATGTATTGTCTATGTATAACCACGAAGCAAATCGATAGTGATCATTAACCAGTACACCGATTCACGTTAACAATTCCCCCCGCAAAAGGTGCACCTCAAACGGCAGTACTTTTAGATATGGTCCCTTACGAGTGCATAACCACGAAGCAAATCGACAGTGATCATTAACCAATACACCGATTCACATTAACAATTCCCCCCGCAAAAGGTGCACCTCAAACGGCAGTACTTTTAGATATGGTCCCTTACGAGTGCATAACCACGAAGCAAATCGACAGTGATCATTAACCAGTACACCGATTCACATTAACAATTCCCCCCGCAAAAGGTGCACCTCAAACGGCAGTACTTTTAGATATAGTCCCTTACGAGTGCATAACCACGAAGCAAATCGACAGTGATCATTAACCAGTACACCGATTCACATTAACAATTCCCCCCGCAAAAGGTGCACCTCAAACGGCA
>JAXLNO010003656.1:122500-127500 GCA_038087875.1 Malacoraja senta
GCCCCTTTCAGCCTGGCCGTGTCTCGTCCCTGACCACTTGCGCGGCAGGACCCGCACATTGTGGAGTCTGGCAAACGAGCCTGAAACACCAGCGGAGTTTGTTCGTCCGCTGGCCCGCTCGGCCTCTCCTGCGGTGAGACACGCGGCACCAGATCGATCAGAAACAGAGGGTTTTCAAGAGGACACATAGCCGGAGCAACATCGTGATAAAGTCTCCTCAGTGCCTTCTGCACCATTTTGGACTTAAAGTGCAATTTCTCTATTGTACCTTTTTTCCACTTTTCTGGTACATATCTTGGTAAATTAGTCCGCCGACTCTCACCCAGAGTCCCGCTGTTTTACCACTCTCTGTTGCTTCCATGTCTTTTCCAATACTTTGCACTATACACACCACACAATCTTCTAAGTGTCTCTGAAAATCGTGTTCCCGAAAATCTCCGGGCACCCCACCTATCCCCCCGTACAGAATAAACTATTTTCATGTAGGCGGGAGTTGGCCCGGTAGTCAGTCCGGATTTGTCGCACGAAGGCCCCGCGCAAGGCCACAAATCACATCCTCATGGAGACCTCCGAGGGGAACTCGTTAACCATGTCCGGGACTGCCCGTACCAGAAATGCGATTTGCTGGTCGGCGGTAGTCGGACCGGTAGTCCTGCCGGAAAAGTCGCAAGACGGACCGGCGGTGGGCCACAAATCAGACCTCACCTACTTCCGATGGCAAGTCGTTAACCGGCGGCGGGCAAAAAGTAGTGGCGGGCAGGTGTCCGGAAGTCCTTCCGAAAACGGGGCCACTCCGCCGGTGTGAGGGAGTCAATCTCGACCTCATCCGGGGTTCCGCCGACCGGTTTTCGGACTTGGTGCAATTGTCGAATCAGCCATTACAGCGGGTTGACTTACTGGATGTCCTGCCGAAAATGCGACACGTTGAACGTTCGAGGCAGCCAATCTCGGCCTCATCGGGACTTCCGCCATATTCGTTTTTGCCGCCGGGGGGACTGCCAGCCGCCCGCCCTCCGGTCCGCCCGCCGCCGCCGATCCGGCGCTTCCTCGAGCCGCTCGAGAACTCGCAACCGCCCGGTCTTATCTCCGGGGCCGCCGTTGGCACTAATAAACTCGGCCACATAAATCTCCGGGGCCGCCATTGTCACTTAAAAAGTCGGCCACATCAATCTCCGGACACCCCACCTATCCCCCCGTACCGCCAAGTCAAAATGGAGAACTCGTGAACCAAGTGAGAGAAATCATGAACTAAAAGGAGAACTCGTGAACCAAGTGCGAAAACTCATGAACCAAAATGAGAACTCGTCCCTTACGGGTGTATAACTACGAAGCAAATCGACAGTAATCATGAACCAGTACACCGATTCACATTAACAATTTCCCCCGCAAATTGTGCACCTCAAACGGCAGTACTTTTAAATATGGTCCCTTACGAGTGTATAACCACGAAGCAAAACGACAGGCATCATGAACCAGTACACCGATTCACATTAACAATTTGCCTCGCAAATTGAGCACCTCAAACGGCAGTACTTTTAAATATGGTCCCTTACGAGTGTATAACCACGAAGCAAAACGACAGGAATCATGAACCAGTACACCGATACACATTAACAATTTGCCCCGCAAATTGTGCACTTCAAACGGCAGTACTTTTAAATATACTCCCTTACGAGTGTATAACCACGAAGCAAAACGACAGGAATCATGAACCAGTACACCGATTCACATTAACAATTTGCCCCGCAAATTGTGCACTTCAAACGGCAGTACTTTTAAATATACTCCCTTACGAGTGTATAACCATTAAGCAAAACGACAGGCATCATGAACCAGTACACCGATTCACATTAACAATTTGCCCCGCTAATTGTGCACCTCAAACGGCAGTACTTTTAAATATGGTCCCTTACGAGTGTATAACCACGAAGCAAAACGACAGGCATCATGAACCAGTACACCGATTCACATTAACAATTTGCCTCGCAAATTGAGCACCTCAAACGGCAGTACTTTTAAATATGGCCCCTTACGAGTGTATAACCACGAAGCAAATCGACAGGCATCATGAACCAGTACACCGATACACATTAACAATTTGCCCCGCAAATTGTGCACTTCAAACGGCAGTACTTTTAAATATACTCCCTTACGAGTGTATAACCACGAAGCAAAACGACAGGAATCATGAACCAGTACACCGATACACATTAACAATTTGCCCCGCAAATTGTGCACTTCAAACGGCAGTACTTTTAAATATGGTCCCTTACGAGTGTATAACCACGAAGCAAATCGACAGGCATCATGAACCAGTACACCGATACACATTAACAATTTGCCCCGCAAATTGTGCACTTCAAACGGCAGTACTTTTAAATATACTCCCTTACGAGTGTATAACCACGAAGCAAAACGACAGGAATCATGAACCAGTACACCGATACACATTAACAATTTGCCCCGCAAAATGTGCACTTCAAACGGCAGTACTTTTAAATATACTCCCTTACGAGTGTATAACCACGAAGCAAAACGACAGGAATCATGAACCAGTACACCGATTCACATTAACAATTTGCCCCGCAAATTGTGCACTTCAAACGGCAGTACTTTTAAATATACTCCCTTACGAGTGTATAACCACGAAGCAAAACGACAGGAATCATGAACCAGTACACCGATACACATTAACAATTTGCCCCGCAAAATGTGCACTTCAAACGGCAGTACTTTTAAATATACTCCCTTACGAGTGTATAACCACGAAGCAAAACGACAGGAATCATGAACCAGTACACCGATTCACATTAACAATTTGCCCCGCAAATTGTGCACTTCAAACGGCAGTACTTTTAAATATACTCCCTTACGAGTGTATAACCACGAAGCAAAACGACAGGCATCATGAACCAGTACACCGATACACATTAACAGTTTGCCCCGCAAATTGTGCACTTCAAACGGCAGTACTTTTAAATATACTCCCTTACGAGTGTATAACCACGAAGCAAAACGACAGGAATCATGAACCAGTACACCGATACACATTAACAATTTGCCCCGCAAAATGTGCACTTCAAACGGCAGTACTTTTAAATATACTCCCTTACGAGTGTATAACCACGAAGCAAAACGACAGGAATCATGAACCAGTACACCGATTCACATTAACAATTTGCCCCGCAAATTGTGCACTTCAAACGGCAGTACTTTTAAATATACTCCCTTACGAGTGTATAACCACGAAGCAAAACGACAGGAATCATGAACCAGTACACCGATACACATTAACAATTTGCCCCGCAAAATGTGCACTTCAAACGGCAGTACTTTTAAATATACTCCCTTACGAGTGTATAACCACGAAGCAAAACGACAGGAATCATGAACCAGTACACCGATTCACATTAACAATTTGCCCCGCAAATTGTGCACTTCAAACGGCAGTACTTTTAAATATACTCCCTTACGAGTGTATAACCACGAAGCAAAACGACAGGCATCATGAACCAGTACACCGATTCACATTAACAATTTGCCCCGCTAATTGTGCACCTCAAACGGCAGTACTTTTAAATATGGTCCCTTACGAGTGTATAACCACGAAGCAAAACGACAGGCATCATGAACCAGTACACCGATTCACATTAACAATTTGCCTCGCAAATTGAGCACCTCAAACGGCAGTACTTTTAAATATGGTCCCTTACGAGTGTATAACCACGAAGCAAATCGACAGGCATCATGAACCAGTACACCGATACACATTAACAATTTGCCCCGCAAATTGTGCACTTCAAACGGCAGTACTTTTAAATATACTCCCTTACGAGTGTATAACCACGAAGCAAATCGACAGTGATCATTAACCAGTACACCGATTCACATTAACAATTCCCCCCGCTAATTGTGCACCTCAAACGGCAGTACTTTTAAATATGGTCCCTTACGAGTGTATAACCACGAAGCAAAACGACAGGCATCATGAACCAGTACACCGATTCACATTAACAATTTGCCCCGCAAATTGTGCACCTCAAACGGCAGTACTTTTAAATATGGTCCCTTACGAGTGTATAACCACGAAGCAAAACGACAGGCATCATGAACCAGTACACCGATTCACATTAACAATTTGCCCCGCTAATTGTGCACCTCAAACGGCAGTACTTTTAAATATGGTCCCTTACGAGTGTATAACCACGAAGCAAAACGACAGGCATCCTGAACCAGTACACCGATTCACATTAACAATTTGTCCCGCAAACTGTGGACCTCAAACGGCAGTACTTTTAAAAATGGTCCCTTACGAGTGCATAACGAGTGAGTATAGGAGCAGGGAAGTTCTAGTGCAGTTGTACAGAGTCTTGGTGAGACCACACCTGAAGTATTGCGTACAGTTTTGGTCTCCAAATCTGAGGAAGGACATTACAGCCATAGAGGGAGTGCAGAGAAGGTTCACCAGACTGATTCCTGGGATGTCAGGACTTTCATATGAAGAAAGACTGGATAGACTTGGCTTATACTCGCTAGAATTTAGGAGATTGAGAGGGGATCTTATAGAAACATAGACAATTCTTATGCGGTTGGACAGGCTAGATGCAGGAAGATTGTTCCCGATGTTACGGAAGTCCAGGACAAGGGGTCACCGCTTAAGGATAAGGGAGAAATCTTTTAAGACTGAGATGAGAAAAAAGCTTTTCACACAGAGTAGTGAATCTCTGGAACTCTCTGCCACAGAGTGTAGTTGAGGACAGTTCATTGGCTATATTTAAGAGGGAGTTAGATGTGGCCCTTGTGGCTAAAGGGATCAGGGGGTATGGAGAGAAGGCAGGTACGGGATACTGAGTTGGATGATCAGCCATGATCATATTGAATGGCGGTGCAGGCTCGAAGGGCCAAATGGCTTACTCCTGCACCTATTTTTTATGTATTGTCTATGTATAACCACGAAGCAAATCGATAGTGATCATTAACCAGTACACCGATTCACGTTA
>JAXLNO010003656.1:140000-142500 GCA_038087875.1 Malacoraja senta
CGCAAATTGTGCACTTCAAACGGCAGTACTTTTAAATATACTCCCTTACGAGTGTATAACCACGAAGCAAAACGACAGGAATCATGAACCAGTACACCGATACACATTAACAATTTGCCCCGCAAATTGTGCACTTCAAACGGCAGTACTTTTAAATATGGTCCCTTACGAGTGTATAACCACGAAGCAAATCGACAGGCATCATGAACCAGTACACCGATACACATTAACAATTTGCCCCGCAAATTGTGCACTTCAAACGGCAGTACTTTTAAATATACTCCCTTACGAGTGTATAACCACGAAGCAAAACGACAGGAATCATGAACCAGTACACCGATACACATTAACAATTTGCCCCGCAAAATGTGCACTTCAAACGGCAGTACTTTTAAATATACTCCCTTACGAGTGTATAACCACGAAGCAAAACGACAGGAATCATGAACCAGTACACCGATTCACATTAACAATTTGCCCCGCAAATTGTGCACTTCAAACGGCAGTACTTTTAAATATACTCCCTTACGAGTGTATAACCACGAAGCAAAACGACAGGAATCATGAACCAGTACACCGATACACATTAACAATTTGCCCCGCAAAATGTGCACTTCAAACGGCAGTACTTTTAAATATACTCCCTTACGAGTGTATAACCACGAAGCAAAACGACAGGAATCATGAACCAGTACACCGATTCACATTAACAATTTGCCCCGCAAATTGTGCACTTCAAACGGCAGTACTTTTAAATATACTCCCTTACGAGTGTATAACCACGAAGCAAAACGACAGGCATCATGAACCAGTACACCGATACACATTAACAATTTGCCCCGCAAATTGTGCACTTCAAACGGCAGTACTTTTAAATATACTCCCTTACGAGTGTATAACCACGAAGCAAAACGACAGGAATCATGAACCAGTACACCGATACACATTAACAATTTGCCCCGCAAAATGTGCACTTCAAACGGCAGTACTTTTAAATATACTCCCTTACGAGTGTATAACCACGAAGCAAAACGACAGGAATCATGAACCAGTACACCGATTCACATTAACAATTTGCCCCGCAAATTGTGCACTTCAAACGGCAGTACTTTTAAATATACTCCCTTACGAGTGTATAACCACGAAGCAAAACGACAGGAATCATGAACCAGTACACCGATACACATTAACAATTTGCCCCGCAAAATGTGCACTTCAAACGGCAGTACTTTTAAATATACTCCCTTACGAGTGTATAACCACGAAGCAAAACGACAGGAATCATGAACCAGTACACCGATTCACATTAACAATTTGCCCCGCAAATTGTGCACTTCAAACGGCAGTACTTTTAAATATACTCCCTTACGAGTGTATAACCACGAAGCAAAACGACAGGCATCATGAACCAGTACACCGATTCACATTAACAATTTGCCCCGCTAATTGTGCACCTCAAACGGCAGTACTTTTAAATATGGTCCCTTACGAGTGTATAACCACGAAGCAAAACGACAGGCATCATGAACCAGTACACCGATTCACATTAACAATTTGCCTCGCAAATTGAGCACCTCAAACGGCAGTACTTTTAAATATGGTCCCTTACGAGTGTATAACCACGAAGCAAATCGACAGGCATCATGAACCAGTACACCGATACACATTAACAATTTGCCCCGCAAATTGTGCACTTCAAACGGCAGTACTTTTAAATATACTCCCTTACGAGTGTATAACCACGAAGCAAATCGACAGTGATCATTAACCAGTACACCGATTCACATTAACAATTCCCCCCGCTAATTGTGCACCTCAAACGGCAGTACTTTTAAATATGGTCCCTTACGAGTGTATAACCACGAAGCAAAACGACAGGCATCATGAACCAGTACACCGATTCACATTAACAATTTGCCCCGCAAATTGTGCACCTCAAACGGCAGTACTTTTAAATATGGTCCCTTACGAGTGTATAACCACGAAGCAAAACGACAGGCATCATGAACCAGTACACCGATTCACATTAACAATTTGCCCCGCTAATTGTGCACCTCAAACGGCAGTACTTTTAAATATGGTCCCTTACGAGTGTATAACCACGAAGCAAAACGACAGGCATCCTGAACCAGTACACCGATTCACATTAACAATTTGTCCCGCAAACTGTGGACCTCAAACGGCAGTACTTTTAAAAATGGTCCCTTACGAGTGCATAACGAGTGAGTATAGGAGCAGGGAAGTTCTAGTGCAGTTGTACAGAGTCTTGGTGAGACCACACCTGAAGTATTGCGTACAGTTTTGGTCTCCAAATCTGAGGAAGGACATTACAGCCATAGAGGGAGTGCAGAGAAGGTTCACCAGACTGATTCCTGGGATGTCAGGACTTTCATATGAAGAAAGACTGGATAGACTTGGCTTATACTCGCTAGAATTTAGGAGATTGAGAGGGGATCTTATAGAAACATAGACAATTCTTATGCGGTTGGACAGGCTAGAT
>JAXLNO010003656.1:160000-162500 GCA_038087875.1 Malacoraja senta
TATGGTCCCTTACGAGTGTATAACCACGAAGCAAATCGACAGGCATCATGAACCAGTACACCGATACACATTAACAATTTGCCCCGCAAATTGTGCACTTCAAACGGCAGTACTTTTAAATATACTCCCTTACGAGTGTATAACCACGAAGCAAAACGACAGGAATCATGAACCAGTACACCGATACACATTAACAATTTGCCCCGCAAAATGTGCACTTCAAACGGCAGTACTTTTAAATATACTCCCTTACGAGTGTATAACCACGAAGCAAAACGACAGGAATCATGAACCAGTACACCGATTCACATTAACAATTTGCCCCGCAAATTGTGCACTTCAAACGGCAGTACTTTTAAATATACTCCCTTACGAGTGTATAACCACGAAGCAAAACGACAGGAATCATGAACCAGTACACCGATACACATTAACAATTTGCCCCGCAAAATGTGCACTTCAAACGGCAGTACTTTTAAATATACTCCCTTACGAGTGTATAACCACGAAGCAAAACGACAGGAATCATGAACCAGTACACCGATTCACATTAACAATTTGCCCCGCAAATTGTGCACTTCAAACGGCAGTACTTTTAAATATACTCCCTTACGAGTGTATAACCACGAAGCAAAACGACAGGCATCATGAACCAGTACACCGATACACATTAACAATTTGCCCCGCAAATTGTGCACTTCAAACGGCAGTACTTTTAAATATACTCCCTTACGAGTGTATAACCACGAAGCAAAACGACAGGAATCATGAACCAGTACACCGATACACATTAACAATTTGCCCCGCAAAATGTGCACTTCAAACGGCAGTACTTTTAAATATACTCCCTTACGAGTGTATAACCACGAAGCAAAACGACAGGAATCATGAACCAGTACACCGATTCACATTAACAATTTGCCCCGCAAATTGTGCACTTCAAACGGCAGTACTTTTAAATATACTCCCTTACGAGTGTATAACCACGAAGCAAAACGACAGGAATCATGAACCAGTACACCGATACACATTAACAATTTGCCCCGCAAAATGTGCACTTCAAACGGCAGTACTTTTAAATATACTCCCTTACGAGTGTATAACCACGAAGCAAAACGACAGGAATCATGAACCAGTACACCGATTCACATTAACAATTTGCCCCGCAAATTGTGCACTTCAAACGGCAGTACTTTTAAATATACTCCCTTACGAGTGTATAACCACGAAGCAAAACGACAGGCATCATGAACCAGTACACCGATTCACATTAACAATTTGCCCCGCTAATTGTGCACCTCAAACGGCAGTACTTTTAAATATGGTCCCTTACGAGTGTATAACCACGAAGCAAAACGACAGGCATCATGAACCAGTACACCGATTCACATTAACAATTTGCCTCGCAAATTGAGCACCTCAAACGGCAGTACTTTTAAATATGGTCCCTTACGAGTGTATAACCACGAAGCAAATCGACAGGCATCATGAACCAGTACACCGATACACATTAACAATTTGCCCCGCAAATTGTGCACTTCAAACGGCAGTACTTTTAAATATACTCCCTTACGAGTGTATAACCACGAAGCAAATCGACAGTGATCATTAACCAGTACACCGATTCACATTAACAATTCCCCCCGCTAATTGTGCACCTCAAACGGCAGTACTTTTAAATATGGTCCCTTACGAGTGTATAACCACGAAGCAAAACGACAGGCATCATGAACCAGTACACCGATTCACATTAACAATTTGCCCCGCAAATTGTGCACCTCAAACGGCAGTACTTTTAAATATGGTCCCTTACGAGTGTATAACCACGAAGCAAAACGACAGGCATCATGAACCAGTACACCGATTCACATTAACAATTTGCCCCGCTAATTGTGCACCTCAAACGGCAGTACTTTTAAATATGGTCCCTTACGAGTGTATAACCACGAAGCAAAACGACAGGCATCCTGAACCAGTACACCGATTCACATTAACAATTTGTCCCGCAAACTGTGGACCTCAAACGGCAGTACTTTTAAAAATGGTCCCTTACGAGTGCATAACGAGTGAGTATAGGAGCAGGGAAGTTCTAGTGCAGTTGTACAGAGTCTTGGTGAGACCACACCTGAAGTATTGCGTACAGTTTTGGTCTCCAAATCTGAGGAAGGACATTACAGCCATAGAGGGAGTGCAGAGAAGGTTCACCAGACTGATTCCTGGGATGTCAGGACTTTCATATGAAGAAAGACTGGATAGACTTGGCTTATACTCGCTAGAATTTAGGAGATTGAGAGGGGATCTTATAGAAACATAGACAATTCTTATGCGGTTGGACAGGCTAGATGCAGGAAGATTGTTCCCGATGTTACGGAAGTCCAGGACAAGGGGTCACCGCTTAAGGATAAGGGAGAAATCTTTTAAGACTGAGATGAGAAAAAAGCTTTTCACACAGAGTAGTGAATCTCTGGAACTCTCTGCCACAGAGTGTAGTTGAGGACAG
>JAXLNO010003656.1:175000-177500 GCA_038087875.1 Malacoraja senta
CGCTAATTGTGCACCTCAAACGGCAGTACTTTTAAATATGGTCCCTTACGAGTGTATAACCACGAAGCAAAACGACAGGCATCATGAACCAGTACACCGATTCACATTAACAATTTGCCTCGCAAATTGAGCACCTCAAACGGCAGTACTTTTAAATATGGCCCCTTACGAGTGTATAACCACGAAGCAAATCGACAGGCATCATGAACCAGTACACCGATACACATTAACAATTTGCCCCGCAAATTGTGCACTTCAAACGGCAGTACTTTTAAATATACTCCCTTACGAGTGTATAACCACGAAGCAAAACGACAGGAATCATGAACCAGTACACCGATACACATTAACAATTTGCCCCGCAAATTGTGCACTTCAAACGGCAGTACTTTTAAATATGGTCCCTTACGAGTGTATAACCACGAAGCAAATCGACAGGCATCATGAACCAGTACACCGATACACATTAACAATTTGCCCCGCAAATTGTGCACTTCAAACGGCAGTACTTTTAAATATACTCCCTTACGAGTGTATAACCACGAAGCAAAACGACAGGAATCATGAACCAGTACACCGATACACATTAACAATTTGCCCCGCAAAATGTGCACTTCAAACGGCAGTACTTTTAAATATACTCCCTTACGAGTGTATAACCACGAAGCAAAACGACAGGAATCATGAACCAGTACACCGATTCACATTAACAATTTGCCCCGCAAATTGTGCACTTCAAACGGCAGTACTTTTAAATATACTCCCTTACGAGTGTATAACCACGAAGCAAAACGACAGGAATCATGAACCAGTACACCGATACACATTAACAATTTGCCCCGCAAAATGTGCACTTCAAACGGCAGTACTTTTAAATATACTCCCTTACGAGTGTATAACCACGAAGCAAAACGACAGGAATCATGAACCAGTACACCGATTCACATTAACAATTTGCCCCGCAAATTGTGCACTTCAAACGGCAGTACTTTTAAATATACTCCCTTACGAGTGTATAACCACGAAGCAAAACGACAGGCATCATGAACCAGTACACCGATACACATTAACAATTTGCCCCGCAAATTGTGCACTTCAAACGGCAGTACTTTTAAATATACTCCCTTACGAGTGTATAACCACGAAGCAAAACGACAGGAATCATGAACCAGTACACCGATACACATTAACAATTTGCCCCGCAAAATGTGCACTTCAAACGGCAGTACTTTTAAATATACTCCCTTACGAGTGTATAACCACGAAGCAAAACGACAGGAATCATGAACCAGTACACCGATTCACATTAACAATTTGCCCCGCAAATTGTGCACTTCAAACGGCAGTACTTTTAAATATACTCCCTTACGAGTGTATAACCACGAAGCAAAACGACAGGAATCATGAACCAGTACACCGATACACATTAACAATTTGCCCCGCAAAATGTGCACTTCAAACGGCAGTACTTTTAAATATACTCCCTTACGAGTGTATAACCACGAAGCAAAACGACAGGAATCATGAACCAGTACACCGATTCACATTAACAATTTGCCCCGCAAATTGTGCACTTCAAACGGCAGTACTTTTAAATATACTCCCTTACGAGTGTATAACCACGAAGCAAAACGACAGGCATCATGAACCAGTACACCGATTCACATTAACAATTTGCCCCGCTAATTGTGCACCTCAAACGGCAGTACTTTTAAATATGGTCCCTTACGAGTGTATAACCACGAAGCAAAACGACAGGCATCATGAACCAGTACACCGATTCACATTAACAATTTGCCTCGCAAATTGAGCACCTCAAACGGCAGTACTTTTAAATATGGTCCCTTACGAGTGTATAACCACGAAGCAAATCGACAGGCATCATGAACCAGTACACCGATACACATTAACAATTTGCCCCGCAAATTGTGCACTTCAAACGGCAGTACTTTTAAATATACTCCCTTACGAGTGTATAACCACGAAGCAAATCGACAGTGATCATTAACCAGTACACCGATTCACATTAACAATTCCCCCCGCTAATTGTGCACCTCAAACGGCAGTACTTTTAAATATGGTCCCTTACGAGTGTATAACCACGAAGCAAAACGACAGGCATCATGAACCAGTACACCGATTCACATTAACAATTTGCCCCGCAAATTGTGCACCTCAAACGGCAGTACTTTTAAATATGGTCCCTTACGAGTGTATAACCACGAAGCAAAACGACAGGCATCATGAACCAGTACACCGATTCACATTAACAATTTGCCCCGCTAATTGTGCACCTCAAACGGCAGTACTTTTAAATATGGTCCCTTACGAGTGTATAACCACGAAGCAAAACGACAGGCATCCTGAACCAGTACACCGATTCACATTAACAATTTGTCCCGCAAACTGTGGACCTCAAACGGCAGTACTTTTAAAAATGGTCCCTTACGAGTGCATAACGAGTGAGTATAGGAGCAGGGAAGTTCTAGTGCAGTTGTAC
>JAXLNO010003656.1:190000-192500 GCA_038087875.1 Malacoraja senta
TGAACCAGTACACCGATTCACATTAACAATTTGCCTCGCAAATTGAGCACCTCAAACGGCAGTACTTTTAAATATGGTCCCTTACGAGTGTATAACCACGAAGCAAAACGACAGGAATCATGAACCAGTACACCGATACACATTAACAATTTGCCCCGCAAATTGTGCACTTCAAACGGCAGTACTTTTAAATATACTCCCTTACGAGTGTATAACCACGAAGCAAAACGACAGGAATCATGAACCAGTACACCGATTCACATTAACAATTTGCCCCGCAAATTGTGCACTTCAAACGGCAGTACTTTTAAATATACTCCCTTACGAGTGTATAACCATTAAGCAAAACGACAGGCATCATGAACCAGTACACCGATTCACATTAACAATTTGCCCCGCTAATTGTGCACCTCAAACGGCAGTACTTTTAAATATGGTCCCTTACGAGTGTATAACCACGAAGCAAAACGACAGGCATCATGAACCAGTACACCGATTCACATTAACAATTTGCCTCGCAAATTGAGCACCTCAAACGGCAGTACTTTTAAATATGGCCCCTTACGAGTGTATAACCACGAAGCAAATCGACAGGCATCATGAACCAGTACACCGATACACATTAACAATTTGCCCCGCAAATTGTGCACTTCAAACGGCAGTACTTTTAAATATACTCCCTTACGAGTGTATAACCACGAAGCAAAACGACAGGAATCATGAACCAGTACACCGATACACATTAACAATTTGCCCCGCAAATTGTGCACTTCAAACGGCAGTACTTTTAAATATGGTCCCTTACGAGTGTATAACCACGAAGCAAATCGACAGGCATCATGAACCAGTACACCGATACACATTAACAATTTGCCCCGCAAATTGTGCACTTCAAACGGCAGTACTTTTAAATATACTCCCTTACGAGTGTATAACCACGAAGCAAAACGACAGGAATCATGAACCAGTACACCGATACACATTAACAATTTGCCCCGCAAAATGTGCACTTCAAACGGCAGTACTTTTAAATATACTCCCTTACGAGTGTATAACCACGAAGCAAAACGACAGGAATCATGAACCAGTACACCGATTCACATTAACAATTTGCCCCGCAAATTGTGCACTTCAAACGGCAGTACTTTTAAATATACTCCCTTACGAGTGTATAACCACGAAGCAAAACGACAGGAATCATGAACCAGTACACCGATACACATTAACAATTTGCCCCGCAAAATGTGCACTTCAAACGGCAGTACTTTTAAATATACTCCCTTACGAGTGTATAACCACGAAGCAAAACGACAGGAATCATGAACCAGTACACCGATTCACATTAACAATTTGCCCCGCAAATTGTGCACTTCAAACGGCAGTACTTTTAAATATACTCCCTTACGAGTGTATAACCACGAAGCAAAACGACAGGCATCATGAACCAGTACACCGATACACATTAACAATTTGCCCCGCAAATTGTGCACTTCAAACGGCAGTACTTTTAAATATACTCCCTTACGAGTGTATAACCACGAAGCAAAACGACAGGAATCATGAACCAGTACACCGATACACATTAACAATTTGCCCCGCAAAATGTGCACTTCAAACGGCAGTACTTTTAAATATACTCCCTTACGAGTGTATAACCACGAAGCAAAACGACAGGAATCATGAACCAGTACACCGATTCACATTAACAATTTGCCCCGCAAATTGTGCACTTCAAACGGCAGTACTTTTAAATATACTCCCTTACGAGTGTATAACCACGAAGCAAAACGACAGGAATCATGAACCAGTACACCGATACACATTAACAATTTGCCCCGCAAAATGTGCACTTCAAACGGCAGTACTTTTAAATATACTCCCTTACGAGTGTATAACCACGAAGCAAAACGACAGGAATCATGAACCAGTACACCGATTCACATTAACAATTTGCCCCGCAAATTGTGCACTTCAAACGGCAGTACTTTTAAATATACTCCCTTACGAGTGTATAACCACGAAGCAAAACGACAGGCATCATGAACCAGTACACCGATTCACATTAACAATTTGCCCCGCTAATTGTGCACCTCAAACGGCAGTACTTTTAAATATGGTCCCTTACGAGTGTATAACCACGAAGCAAAACGACAGGCATCATGAACCAGTACACCGATTCACATTAACAATTTGCCTCGCAAATTGAGCACCTCAAACGGCAGTACTTTTAAATATGGTCCCTTACGAGTGTATAACCACGAAGCAAATCGACAGGCATCATGAACCAGTACACCGATACACATTAACAATTTGCCCCGCAAATTGTGCACTTCAAACGGCAGTACTTTTAAATATACTCCCTTACGAGTGTATAACCACGAAGCAAATCGACAGTGATCATTAACCAGTACACCGATTCACATTAACAATTCCCCCCGCTAATTGTGCACCTCAAACGGCAGTACTTTTAAATATGGTCCCTTACGAGTGTATAACCACG
>JAXLNO010003656.1:197500-200000 GCA_038087875.1 Malacoraja senta
AAAAGATGCCGAGATGACTGCATCCTCCGATCTCTCTAGGGACTCGAGTTTTCGGATTATCGCGGATGGGATCTGGACTTCCAGCTTTGGGATCCCTAGGCCGCCGTCCCTGTGTTTGGAATACAGAATTCCGTCGGTCGTTTCTGAAGGAAGGTGCAATATGTCCTTCACCGCCTTCTTAATCACACTATCCAGTTTCACGACGGTGTTCTGCGACGCTTCCGCTAGGATGAGGTGGTAGTATATCCTCGGAATCATATGCGTCTTTAGGATCTCGAGCCTTTGGGTTGGCTTCAGATCCGCCTCCTTCAGACTCGAGACCCACGTGTTCAGTTTCGCCGACCAGTTGTCCTCAGTCACTCCTGCCCATGGGTCTATACGCGCTCCCAGGTACCTTTCAAGCTCGCCCGGTGCGATGTAGTTCACCGGTTCATTGTTTAACTTCCACTTCTCCAGGGTGTTGTAGATGAACGTCCTCCTGAAGGGTCTACAGTGGAAGCCGGCCGTTTTCTTTATGTTAATTTGTAGACCTGTGCTCTTGCAGAAGTTCTGCAAGATCACCATATTGGCCTCCATCCCTGTGTAGGAGTCACTGAGGATTGCGATGTCATCTGCAAAGGCGAGCGAAGAACAGCAGACTGCACCATTACCCTGCCTTAGCGGGACACCCATTCTTGCCCGTTCCAGTGTGCAGATCAGGGGGTCCATCGTGATATTAAATAGCAGTGGTGATAGCGGGTCACCCTGCTTGACGCCCCTTTTAATGAGGATGGGTTCCGTCACAGTTTTGTCACCCTCTATCACCGTGGTGTTGTCGGTATAGAGATTCTCCACCAGGTGAACAAACTTGCCCGGCACACCCATCCTCTTCAGCCCAACTGAGAGCATCTTGTGACCAACGGAGTCGAACGCCTTCGCCAGGTCAACAAAGACTACCGCCAATTCCTTTCTTTTGCCCTTCGACCCCTTTATGATGTTCTGTAGGATTGCAATATTTTCATTGCACCCCGGGGTAGCCGCTATAAATCCTTTTTGCCGAGGATTGAGCCTCACCGCTTTCGACAGTCTCTTTGCTATGACCTTAGTGAAGAGCCTGAGCAACATCGGCCCGATCGTTATCGGCCTCCAGTTGTCGATGTTTTTAAGGAGCTCTGCGTCCTCGGTTTTTGGTATCAGTACAGTTCGACTCCTCTTTAGTATTGTTGGGACAAATGCCAACGCCAGCCACAACGAGAAGAGGCGAGGTATAAGCGTCTCATCCTGGCCCATGATGTTTTCCAGGTGCTCCATCTTCATCCCGTCCAGACCCGCTGCACTCTTCGTATTCATCTCACTCATTTCATTCTCTACCTCCTCTTGCGTAATGGCTACCATTAGCTGTGTCGTGTTCGTGTTGCCACCACACGGTGCCATTTTGCTGATATTGGCCTTGTTATTAGGTTGTGACAATTTCATACGAAAGCAGTGTTCCAGTTCTTCCCTACTGAGAGGGCAACTTGATGCGGCTGGCGCGCCCATGATTTGGCGAGCCAGTCGTTTCCTATCTTTTTGATATAGGGTTTGAGTGATCTTATACTTGTGCTTCTTCACGGCCCATCTCCTTCTCGCACCAGAGTTCGGATTGCTTGAAACCCTGTTCTCCTTTTCATTTCTGCCCGCCTTTCGGCCCTTGCCCTTACGGGGCTTTGGAGAGAACTTGTCGATCACTCCTTCTGTGATTTGCTCGACCAAGTGGATGCATCGCTCTTTGTTTCGTGTATCCCCTAGTAGTTCTTCTGCCCTCGCGATCAGTACTGTTAGATCTCGATGTACTGTGCGCCCATGCACCTTCTTCCTCGAGCGGTCAATGGTTACGGTCCGTCCTTGGTCAGACGAGGCCAACTCTTCAGTATCAGTTTCATGCTCAGATTGACTACCCGCCTCCTCGGGGATGTTCTCGTTTTGGTGCTCGACTTCAGCCTCCCACGTTCTGATACGCGGATCTCTCCGCTTGTCCGATATCTGTTTGTTTGTCTTTGATGTCAGGATTCTGCCTATCTCGACGTTGATGTACCTGGCCCCTTGGAATCGTTTTTCCAGGTCGAGAAGCATATTTATTTCCTCGTCTGACCAGAGGGAATTTTTACGGGCTTTCTTCGGAGGATTCGCTGCTGCAATCCTTTTTCTGTTCCTCACTGCTGGATGCTCGTGCCTCTCGTGTTGTCCGAGACCCCTTAGTGTAGTGAACTTCTTTTCACATTCTTCGCAGGGGAAAATGCCCTCTGTGCTGGGTGGTAGTGGACCCTTACACTTGGCATAGTGGCAAGCAATCGATTGGTATTCTCCTTTTTTATTACATTTCCCACATACCATGATAATGCGTTTGATCTGATGTTTCTTATTCAGATGCGTCCTGAATAAGCCGACGGTGTTGAGAAATTCATTACATTTCGAGCAAAACAGCACATCTACTGGGTAGTGAATCGTCACTGGTGACTGAATGTTGTTCACTTTTGATTTA
>JAXLNO010003656.1:210000-212500 GCA_038087875.1 Malacoraja senta
ATCATGAACCAGTACACCGATACACATTAACAATTTGCCCCGCAAATTGTGCACTTCAAACGGCAGTACTTTTAAATATACTCCCTTACGAGTGTATAACCACGAAGCAAAACGACAGGAATCATGAACCAGTACACCGATTCACATTAACAATTTGCCCCGCAAATTGTGCACTTCAAACGGCAGTACTTTTAAATATACTCCCTTACGAGTGTATAACCATTAAGCAAAACGACAGGCATCATGAACCAGTACACCGATTCACATTAACAATTTGCCCCGCTAATTGTGCACCTCAAACGGCAGTACTTTTAAATATGGTCCCTTACGAGTGTATAACCACGAAGCAAAACGACAGGCATCATGAACCAGTACACCGATTCACATTAACAATTTGCCTCGCAAATTGAGCACCTCAAACGGCAGTACTTTTAAATATGGCCCCTTACGAGTGTATAACCACGAAGCAAATCGACAGGCATCATGAACCAGTACACCGATACACATTAACAATTTGCCCCGCAAATTGTGCACTTCAAACGGCAGTACTTTTAAATATACTCCCTTACGAGTGTATAACCACGAAGCAAAACGACAGGAATCATGAACCAGTACACCGATACACATTAACAATTTGCCCCGCAAATTGTGCACTTCAAACGGCAGTACTTTTAAATATGGTCCCTTACGAGTGTATAACCACGAAGCAAATCGACAGGCATCATGAACCAGTACACCGATACACATTAACAATTTGCCCCGCAAATTGTGCACTTCAAACGGCAGTACTTTTAAATATACTCCCTTACGAGTGTATAACCACGAAGCAAAACGACAGGAATCATGAACCAGTACACCGATACACATTAACAATTTGCCCCGCAAAATGTGCACTTCAAACGGCAGTACTTTTAAATATACTCCCTTACGAGTGTATAACCACGAAGCAAAACGACAGGAATCATGAACCAGTACACCGATTCACATTAACAATTTGCCCCGCAAATTGTGCACTTCAAACGGCAGTACTTTTAAATATACTCCCTTACGAGTGTATAACCACGAAGCAAAACGACAGGAATCATGAACCAGTACACCGATACACATTAACAATTTGCCCCGCAAAATGTGCACTTCAAACGGCAGTACTTTTAAATATACTCCCTTACGAGTGTATAACCACGAAGCAAAACGACAGGAATCATGAACCAGTACACCGATTCACATTAACAATTTGCCCCGCAAATTGTGCACTTCAAACGGCAGTACTTTTAAATATACTCCCTTACGAGTGTATAACCACGAAGCAAAACGACAGGCATCATGAACCAGTACACCGATACACATTAACAATTTGCCCCGCAAATTGTGCACTTCAAACGGCAGTACTTTTAAATATACTCCCTTACGAGTGTATAACCACGAAGCAAAACGACAGGAATCATGAACCAGTACACCGATACACATTAACAATTTGCCCCGCAAAATGTGCACTTCAAACGGCAGTACTTTTAAATATACTCCCTTACGAGTGTATAACCACGAAGCAAAACGACAGGAATCATGAACCAGTACACCGATTCACATTAACAATTTGCCCCGCAAATTGTGCACTTCAAACGGCAGTACTTTTAAATATACTCCCTTACGAGTGTATAACCACGAAGCAAAACGACAGGAATCATGAACCAGTACACCGATACACATTAACAATTTGCCCCGCAAAATGTGCACTTCAAACGGCAGTACTTTTAAATATACTCCCTTACGAGTGTATAACCACGAAGCAAAACGACAGGAATCATGAACCAGTACACCGATTCACATTAACAATTTGCCCCGCAAATTGTGCACTTCAAACGGCAGTACTTTTAAATATACTCCCTTACGAGTGTATAACCACGAAGCAAAACGACAGGCATCATGAACCAGTACACCGATTCACATTAACAATTTGCCCCGCTAATTGTGCACCTCAAACGGCAGTACTTTTAAATATGGTCCCTTACGAGTGTATAACCACGAAGCAAAACGACAGGCATCATGAACCAGTACACCGATTCACATTAACAATTTGCCTCGCAAATTGAGCACCTCAAACGGCAGTACTTTTAAATATGGTCCCTTACGAGTGTATAACCACGAAGCAAATCGACAGGCATCATGAACCAGTACACCGATACACATTAACAATTTGCCCCGCAAATTGTGCACTTCAAACGGCAGTACTTTTAAATATACTCCCTTACGAGTGTATAACCACGAAGCAAATCGACAGTGATCATTAACCAGTACACCGATTCACATTAACAATTCCCCCCGCTAATTGTGCACCTCAAACGGCAGTACTTTTAAATATGGTCCCTTACGAGTGTATAACCACGAAGCAAAACGACAGGCATCATGAACCAGTACACCGATTCACATTAACAATTTGCCCCGCAAATTGTGCACCTCAAACGGCAGTACTTTTAAATATGGTCCCTTACGAGTGTATAAC
>JAXLNO010003656.1:225000-227377 GCA_038087875.1 Malacoraja senta
CTACTTCCGATGGCAAGTCGTTAACCGGCGGCGGGCAAAAAGTAGTGGCGGGCAGGTGTCCGGAAGTCCTTCCGAAAACGGGGCCACTCCGCCGGTGTGAGGGAGTCAATCTCGACCTCATCCGGGGTTCCGCCGACCGGTTTTCGGACTTGGTGCAATTGTCGAATCAGCCATTACAGCGGGTTGACTTACTGGATGTCCTGCCGAAAATGCGACACGTTGAACGTTCGAGGCAGCCAATCTCGGCCTCATCGGGACTTCCGCCATATTCGTTTTTGCCGCCGGGGGGACTGCCAGCCGCCCGCCCTCCGGTCCGCCCGCCGCCGCCGATCCGGCGCTTCCTCGAGCCGCTCGAGAACTCGCAACCGCCCGGTCTTATCTCCGGGGCCGCCGTTGGCACTAATAAACTCGGCCACATAAATCTCCGGGGCCGCCATTGTCACTTAAAAAGTCGGCCACATCAATCTCCGGACACCCCACCTATCCCCCCGTACCGCCAAGTCAAAATGGAGAACTCGTGAACCAAGTGAGAGAAATCATGAACTAAAAGGAGAACTCGTGAACCAAGTGCGAAAACTCATGAACCAAAATGAGAACTCGTCCCTTACGGGTGTATAACTACGAAGCAAATCGACAGTAATCATGAACCAGTACACCGATTCACATTAACAATTTCCCCCGCAAATTGTGCACCTCAAACGGCAGTACTTTTAAATATGGTCCCTTACGAGTGTATAACCACGAAGCAAAACGACAGGCATCATGAACCAGTACACCGATTCACATTAACAATTTGCCTCGCAAATTGAGCACCTCAAACGGCAGTACTTTTAAATATGGTCCCTTACGAGTGTATAACCACGAAGCAAAACGACAGGAATCATGAACCAGTACACCGATACACATTAACAATTTGCCCCGCAAATTGTGCACTTCAAACGGCAGTACTTTTAAATATACTCCCTTACGAGTGTATAACCACGAAGCAAAACGACAGGCATCATGAACCAGTACACCGATTCACATTAACAATTTGCCCCGCTAATTGTGCACCTCAAACGGCAGTACTTTTAAATATGGTCCCTTACGAGTGTATAACCACGAAGCAAAACGACAGGCATCATGAACCAGTACACCGATTCACATTAACAATTTGCCTCGCAAATTGAGCACCTCAAACGGCAGTACTTTTAAATATGGTCCCTTACGAGTGTATAACCACGAAGCAAATCGACAGGCATCATGAACCAGTACACCGATACACATTAACAATTTGCCCCGCAAATTGTGCACTTCAAACGGCAGTACTTTTAAATATACTCCCTTACGAGTGTATAACCACGAAGCAAATCGACAGTGATCATTAACCAGTACACCGATTCACATTAACAATTCCCCCCGCTAATTGTGCACCTCAAACGGCAGTACTTTTAAATATGGTCCCTTACGAGTGTATAACCACGAAGCAAAACGACAGGCATCATGAACCAGTACACCGATTCACATTAACAATTTGCCCCGCAAATTGTGCACCTCAAACGGCAGTACTTTTAAATATGGTCCCTTACGAGTGTATAACCACGAAGCAAAACGACAGGCATCATGAACCAGTACACCGATTCACATTAACAATTTGCCCCGCTAATTGTGCACCTCAAACGGCAGTACTTTTAAATATGGTCCCTTACGAGTGTATAACCACGAAGCAAAACGACAGGCATCCTGAACCAGTACACCGATTCACATTAACAATTTGTCCCGCAAACTGTGGACCTCAAACGGCAGTACTTTTAAAAATGGTCCCTTACGAGTGCATAACGAGTGAGTATAGGAGCAGGGAAGTTCTAGTGCAGTTGTACAGAGTCTTGGTGAGACCACACCTGAAGTATTGCGTACAGTTTTGGTCTCCAAATCTGAGGAAGGACATTACAGCCATAGAGGGAGTGCAGAGAAGGTTCACCAGACTGATTCCTGGGATGTCAGGACTTTCATATGAAGAAAGACTGGATAGACTTGGCTTATACTCGCTAGAATTTAGGAGATTGAGAGGGGATCTTATAGAAACATAGACAATTCTTATGCGGTTGGACAGGCTAGATGCAGGAAGATTGTTCCCGATGTTACGGAAGTCCAGGACAAGGGGTCACCGCTTAAGGATAAGGGAGAAATCTTTTAAGACTGAGATGAGAAAAAAGCTTTTCACACAGAGTAGTGAATCTCTGGAACTCTCTGCCACAGAGTGTAGTTGAGGACAGTTCATTGGCTATATTTAAGAGGGAGTTAGATGTGGCCCTTGTGGCTAAAGGGATCAGGGGGTATGGAGAGAAGGCAGGTACGGGATACTGAGTTGGATGATCAGCCATGATCATATTGAATG
>JAXLNO010003657.1:0-2500 GCA_038087875.1 Malacoraja senta
CCACCGCGGTCTCTGTCTGGCTGACGGTCGCCTTCACCTTCGATCGGTTTGTGGCTATTTGTTGTGAGAAGCTGAAAACAATATATTGCACTGAGAGAACGGCGGCTGTGATTATCGGGGCAGTGTGTGTGCTGGGCTGTTTAGAGAACGTCCCCCGGTGTTTTACGTTACAACCTGGCAACGTGTTTGATAATCTTCCCTGGGGTTGCTACAACAAACCCACCTACTTTACGTCGTCTGCATGGATCGCATATAAGGTCACACACCGCGTCCTAACCCCTTGTATCCCGTTCTTTCTGATATTTCTGCTCAATGTGCTGACGGTCAGGCGGATTGTAGCGGCCAGCAGAGTCCGCAGGGGGCTCCGGGGAAAAAGCAACGGAGAGAATGAAAAGGACCCGGAGATGGAGAACCGCAGGAAATCCATCGTTTTACTCTTCAGTATCACGGGCACTTTCGTCCTGCTGTGGGCAACACAGGCCATATTTTACATCTTTACGGGTATTGCGAAGGTGCGAGTTGACAACACCCCCACCGGTTATTACTACATCACAAGGGTCACGTCGACGTTCCTGCAGATGCTCAGTACCTGCACTAACACGTGTATTTACATGGTGACCCAGAGTAAATTCAGGGCTGAGCTGATCAACGCGGTTAAATTCCCAGTGAGTGCAATTCGTGCACTTGTCCGTCCGTGACCCTCTGATCCACGCCGATAGTTCAACATACATTTGCTCCCATCAGTGTCTGTCCTCCCAATATTCCCATTCAACTGCCCAGAATCTCCACTACGCACATACTCACACGGAACAGGTTGCAATGGCCATTTGAACCATCACTCGTAGAAGTTATAGAATCATACATCACTGAATCTGTCACTTTGGCTCAATTCGTCTCTGCTAACCGAGATGCGCCGTCAACGCGAGTCCGATTTGCCCGCGATTCCCCGACATTCATTTTAACCTTTCCTATAAATGCACCCGTCCAATCACCCTAACGGGCTTGCCCCCTCCTGTATCAAAAATCTTCTAACCCACCATTCTACATCCAGGTCCCTCAGGTCGGCCGACTTGGGGCTACTGACTATCTCGCGGTCTCGGTTTAAGCTCAGGGGTGACCGCGCTTTTGCGGTTGCCGCACATAGACCGTGGAACAGCATCCTTCTCCTCATCAGAACTACCCCCGCCATCGACTTCTTTAAATCGAGGCTCAACACCTATTTCTACCCAATAGCGTTTTTGAGGCCCTCTGAGGGGGCGCTGTAAACAGTTTGTGTATGTATTGTTAGCTCTGTGTACCATTGGATGTAGCACATTAGTATCTGCTCTGGTCTACAGCACTTTGGTCAACGAGACTTGATATTAAATGTGCTATATGTTTTCTTCTCGTTTCAACGTGTTGAAAAATCTTCACGAGTCTTCACGAGCTTACCGCGTTTCCCGAGTACCTGCCGTTATCGGTACGAGCCGCTAAGAGACGTCCCGAGCTCCGACGTACCCGCTACGTTCATTCTACGTGCTTACAACGAGTTTGATTTTTTTTCACTCGGGAGAGCTCTTGAATCATCTCGTACAGTGGGACAGGCACTGGCACACTTCGCGCTCTGACATACCTTTTCTGTCTTTATTTGACGGCTGCATTTCTCATCATATCTGACGACGTTCGATTTGCCGCAGATGATCTGAAGCCGACGTAAACAATGCATGGAAAACACAAATTGATGGAGCAAATCTGCGAGCCGAGCAGAAACTGCGCAGGGAATGGACTGACGGCGTTTTGTATCGGAACCGCGAAGATCTGGGGGAATAGCCCATCGAGAAACAACGCCTGTCTATCCGCATCACAAATGCTGCCTGACCCATTGAGTACTGAACTGCCCCCCGCTGCAGGATGCAAAGAATTTGGAGAGGGCGTTGAAATGTTAGCATGTTGGTGAAAATGCAAAGGCTGGATGGAAGAGGGCAAAGTTCAAGCGAGATGTGTGGGCCATGTTTCTATATGTAGAGGGTGACCGATGCCTGAATTTTTTTAGAACGGAGACGAGGAAACACTTTTTCTCACAGAGTGTGGTGAGTCTGTGGAATTCTCTGCCTCAGAGGGCGGTGGAGGCGGGTTCTCTTTCAAGAGAGAGCTAGATAGGGCTCTTAAAAACAGCGGAGTCAGGGTATATGGGGGAAGGCAGGGACGGGATACTGATTGGGGATGATCAGCCATGATCACATTGAATGGCGGTGTTGGCTCGAAGGGCCAAATGGCCTGCTCCTGCACCTATGGTCTATTGTCTATTGAAATGTTCTTCTCGTGTCAGTGATGGAGGCTGTTGGTATCAATGGAGTTTATGAGGCATTTGTATGGGCATGTGGATGTGCAAAAACCTGAGAGACCTCCATCAATTTGAGTAGGCAAATTACATTAATTTATCTTGACATCATGCACGACCCAGACTTTGCCTTTCCCTGTGTTGCATAGAAACATAGAAAATAGGTGCAGGAGGAGACCA
>JAXLNO010003657.1:7500-25000 GCA_038087875.1 Malacoraja senta
CATCGACTCCTTTAAGTCAAGACTAAAAACTTGAATAGCGGAGCTGGTCCTTACACTTAATAACTTTTCATTTGACTCCTCCCATTTCCTCCAAATACAAGGCGTAGCGATGGGCACACGCATGGGCCCCAGCTACGCCTGCCTCTTTGTCGGGTACGTAGAACAATCCTTGTTCAATGCGTACCAGGGCCCCATCCCCGACCTCTACCTCCGCTACATCGATGATTGTTTTGGTGCCACATCCTGCATCCACACACAACTGACTGACTTCATCCGCTTCACCACCAACTTCCATCCGGCACTCAAATACACCTGGACCATTTCCGACACTTCCCTACCATTCCTTGACCTCACTATCTCCATCGCAGGTGATAGACTCCTTACCGACATCCACTACAAACCTACCGACTCCCATGGCTATCTGGACTACACTTCTTCCCGCCCTGCTTCCTGTAAGGACTCCATCCCCCACTCCCAATTCCTCCGTCTGCGCCGCATCTGCTCCCAGGATGAGGCGTTCCACACCAGGGCATCTGAAATGTCCTCATTCTTCAGGGAACGGGGGTTCCCCTCCTCCACCATAGATGAGGCTCGCACCAGGGTCTCTGCCATACCCCGCAACATTGCTCTCTCTCCCCACCCCCCCACTCACAACAAAGGCAGAGTCCCCCTAGTCCTCACCTTTCACCCCACCAGCCGTCACATACAACAAGTGATCCTCCGTCAGTTTCGCCACCTCCAACGTGACCCCACCACTCGCCACATCTTCCCATCTCCCCCATGTCTGCCTTCCGCAAAGACCGCTCCCTCCGTAACTCCCTTGTCAATTCTTCCCTTCCCTCCCATACCACCCCCTCCCCTGGTACTTTCTCTTGCAACCGCAAGAGATGCAACACTTGTCCCTTCACCTCCCCCCTCTACTCCATTCAAGGACCCAAGCAGTCGTTCCAGGTGCGACAGAGGTGCACCTGCATCTCCTCCAACCTCATCTATTGCATTCGCTGCTCTAGATGCCAGCTGATCTACATCGGTGAGACCAAGCGGAGGCTTGGCGATCGTTTCGCCGAACACCTCCGATCGGTCCGCAATAACCAACCTGAACTCCCGGTGGCTCAGCACTTCAACTCCCCCTCCCATTCCGTATCTGACCTCTCTGTCCTGGGTCTCCTCCATGGCCACAGCGAGCAACACCGTAAATTGGAGGAAATGCACCTCATATTCCGCTTGGGCAGTCTACATCCTGGGGGCTTGAACATTGAATTCTCCCAATTCTGCTAGCCCTTGCTGTCCCCTCCCCTTCATCAGCCATCTGGTTGTCTCCTCCCCTCCCCCAGCCCTCGGGCTCCTCCTTCGCCTTTTTCCTTTTTTCCTTTCTTCTCCCCACCCCCTATCAGTCTGAAGAAGGGTTTCGGCCCGAAACGTTGCCTATTTCCTTCGCTCCATAGATGCTGCTGCACCCGCTGAGTTTCTCCAGCATTTTTGTGTACCTAAAAACTTATCTATACTCCCAAGCCTTTCTTGACGTCCTCTGAGCGAGGGCTATATGTATATATGTATGTAGTTTGTTTGTTTATACTATTCTTATAACAAAAGCACTTTGGCCAAGGAGAGTTGTTTTTTAAATGTGCTATATAAATAAATGTGACTTGACGTGACTTAATGCAGGTATAAGAGAGCTCTCAGCACCTAGTCTTACCTCTAGTCTTTCCATCACCTTTTGAAACTTTTATTGCTGTTTATCAACATGAGGACCAAAGTTGTGCCAATGAAAGTCAAAGAAGCCATTATGAGACTGAGAAACAAGAATAAAACTGTTCGAGACATCAGCCAAACCTTAGGATTACCCAAATCAACTGTTTGGAACATCATTAAGAAGAGAGAAAGTATTGTTATTTTTGACCACAGCCCTGTGCAACGAGATATAGGCTGCCTGGACTGCCCGAGACCTCGACGCACTTGGCAGGTTGATCCTCCGTTGCTATCTAGGGAGTCCCTCAAAATATATATTTCTCAACAAATAGACACCTTTACGGAAATTAATAATATTCTGGACATGCATTAGCGACGACCTGGGAGGCTCTTTATGCCTGCCTTCGAGGCCAGATAATCTCATATACTGCATGTGAGAGGAAGAAATATAAACAAATATAGAAACATAGAAAATAGGTGCAGGAGGAGGCCATTCGGCCCTTCGAGCCTGCACCGCCATTCAATACAATCATGGCTGATCATCCATCTCAGTATCCTGTACCTGCCTTCTCTCCATACCCCCTGATCCATTTAGCCACAAGGGCCACATCTAACTCCCTCCTAAATATAGCCAATGAACTGGCCTCAACTACCTTCTGTGGCAGAGAATTCCACAGATTCACCACTCTCTGTGTGAAATATGTTTTTTCTCATCTCGGTCCTAAAAGACTTCCCCCTTATCCTTAAACTGTGTGACCCCTTGTTCTGGACTTCCCCAACATCGGGAACAATCTTCCTGCATCTAGCCTGTCCAACACCTTAAGAATTTTGTAAGTTTCTATAAGATCCCCCCTCAATCTTCTAAATTCTAGCGTGTACAAGCCGAGTCTATCCGGTCTTTGTTCATATGAAAGTCCTGCCATCCAAGGAATCAGTCTGGTGAACCTTCTCTGTACTCCCTCGATGGCAAGAATGTATTTCCTCAGATTAGGAGACCAAAACTGTACGCAATACTCCAGGTGTGGTCTCACCAAGAACCTGTACAACTGCAGTGGAACCTCCCTGCTCCTAAACTCAAATCCTTTTGCTATGAATGCTAACATGCCATTCGCTTTCTTCACTGCCTGCTGCACCTGCATGCCTACTTTCAATGACTGGTGTATAACCGTAACAGCACGGAAACAGGCCATCTCCTCCCTTCAAGTCCGTGAGGAACACTTTTTTTTCTCTTTTAAACTTCCCCCTAGTCCCATCTACTTGCACTCAGACCATAACACTTCATTCCTTTCCCGTCCATATACCCATGCAATCTATTTTTAGGCGGAACATTAAGTTCCCCTTAATGTTCCGCCTAAACGTCTGTCCCTTAATTCTCAAGTCATGTCCCCTTGTTTGAATCTTCCCTACTCTCAATGGGAAAAGCTTATCCACGTCAACTCTGTCTAACCAGCTCATAATTTTAAAGACCTCTATCAAGTCCCCTCTTATATAACCATATAACCATATAACCATAACAGCACGGAAACAGGCCATCTCGGCCCTTCAAGTCCGTGCCGAACATTTAATTATTATTATTTTTAATTAAAAATAAAATACTTCCCCCTAGTCCCATCTACCTGCACTCAGACCATAACCCTCCATTCCTTTCCCGTCCATATACCCATCCAATCTATTTTTAAAGGATAACATCGAACCTGCCTCCACCACTTCCACTGGAAGCTCATTCCACACAGCTACCACTCTCTGAGTAAAGAAGTTCCCCCTAATGTTCCCCCTAAACTTCTGTCCCTCAATTCTCAAATCATGTCCCCTTGTTTGAATCTTCCCTACTCTCAATGGGAAAAGCTTATCCACGTCCACTCTGTCTAACCCGCTCATAATTTTAAAGACCTCTATCAAGTCCCCTCTTAACCTTCTGCGCTCCAAAGAATAAAGACCTAACTTGTTCAACCTTTCTCTGTAACTTAGTTGCTGAAACCCAGGCAACATTCTAGTAAATCTCCTCTGTACTCTCTCTATTTTGTTGACATCCTTCCTATAATTAGGCGACCAAAATTGTACTCCATACTCCAGAATTGGCCTCACCAATGCCTTGTACAATTTTAACATTACATCCCAACTTCTATATTCAATGCTCTGATTTATAAAGGCCAGCACACCAAAAGCTTTCTTTACCACCCTATCTACATGAGATTCCACCTTCAGGGAACTATGCACAGTTATTCCTAGATCCCTCTGTTCAACTGCATTCCTCAATTCGCTACCATTTACCGTGTACGTCCTATTTTGATTTGTCCTGCCGAGATGTAGCACCTCACATTTGTCAGCATTAAACTCCATCTGCCATCTTTCAGCCCACTCTTCCAAATGGCCTAAATCTCTCTGTAGACTTTGAAAATCTACTTCATTATCCACAACACCGCCTATCTTAGTATCATCTGCATACTTACTAATCCAATTTTCCACACCTTCATCCAGATCATTGATGTACATGACAAACAACAGTGGACCCAACACAGACCCCTGAGGCACCCCACTAGTCACCGGCCTCCAACCTGACAAACAGCCATCCACCATTACACTCTGGCATCTCCCATTCAGCCACTGTTGAATCCATCTTGCTACTCCACCATTAATACCCAACAATTGAATCTTAACCTTCAACTCTTAACCTTCTGCGCTCCAAAGAATAAAGACCTAACTTGTTCAACCTTTCTCTGAAACTTAGTTGCTGAAACCCAGGCAACATTCTAGTAAATCCCCTCTGTACTCTCTCTATTTTGTTGACATCCTTCCTAAAATTAGGCGACCAAAATTGTACTCCATACTCCAGAATTGGCCTCACCAATGCCTTGTACAATTTTAACTTTACATCCCAACTTCTATATTCAATGCTCTGATTTATAAAGGCCAGCACACCAAAAGCTTTCTTTACCACCCTGTCTACATGAGATTCCACCTTCAGGGAACTATGCACAGTTATTCCTAGATCCCTCTGTTCAACTGCATTCCTCAATTCGCTACCATTTACGATGTACGTCCTATTTTGATTTGTCCTGCCGAGATGTAGCACCTCACATTTGTCAGCATTAAACTCCATCTGCCATCTTTCAGCCCACTCTTCCAAATGGCCTAAACCTCTCTGTAGACTTTGAAAATCTACTTCATTATCCACAACACCACCTATCTTAGTATCATCTGCATACTTACTAATCCAATTTTCCACACCATCATCCAGATCATTGATGTACATGACAAACAACAGTGGACCCAACACAGACCCCTGAGGCACCCCACTAGTCACCGGCCTCCAACCTGACAAACAGCCATGCACCATTACTCTGTGGCATCTCCCATTCAGCCACTGTTGAATCCATCTTGCAACTCCACCATAAATACCCAACAATTGAATCTTCTTAACCAACCTTCCATGAGGAACATTGTCAAAGGCCTTACTGAAGTCCATATGGACAACATCCACTGCTATACCCTCATCACTTTCCGTAGTAACCTCTTCGAAAAATTCAAGAAGATCAGTCAATCATGACCTTCCAGGCACAAATCCATGTTGACTGTTCCTAATCAGACCCTGCTTATCCAGATGCTTATATATATCATCTTTAAGTATCCTTTGCATTACTTTGCCCACCACTGACGTCAAACTAACAGGTCTATAATTGCTAGGTTTACTCTTAGAACCCTTTTTAAACAACGGAACAACATGCGCAGTACGCCAATCCTCCGGCACTATTCCCGTTTCTAATGACATTTGAAATACTTCTGTCATAGCCCCTGCTATTTCTACACTAACTTCCCGCAATATCCTAGGGAATATCTTGTCAGGACCTGGAGACTTATCCGTTTTCATATTTTACAAATGTGTCCGCAACTCCTCTCTTTGAATCTCACAGTTTCCATTGCTACTCTGCTTGTTTCCCTTACCTCACATAATTCCATATCCTTCTACTTGGTGAATACCGAAGAAAATAAATTGTTCAATATCTCCCCCATCTCTTTTGGCTCTGCAGATAGCTGTCCACTCTGACTCTCTAATGGACCAATTTTATTCCTTGTTATCCTTTTGCTATTAATATAGCTGTAGAAACCCTTTGGATTTACTTTCACCTTAATTGCCAAAGCAACCTCATATCTTCTTTTAGCTTTTCTAATTTCTTTCTTAATATTCTTTTTACATTCTTTATACTCCTCAAGCACCTCATTTACTCCTTGCTGCCTATAATTATTGTAGATCTCTCTCTTTTTCCGAACCAAGTGTCCAATTTCCCTTGAAAACCATGGCTATTTCCAATTTTTACTATTTCCTTTCAACCGAACAGGGACATAACGATTCTGTACTCTTAAAATGTCACCGTTAAATGTCCTCCATTTCTCTTCTACATCCTTCCCATAAAACAACATGTCCCAATTCACTCCTTTTAAATCCTTTCTCAACTCCTCAAAGTTAGCCTTTCTCCAATCAAAAATCTCAACCCTAGGTCCAGTTCTGACCCTCTCCATAATTATATTGAAACTAATGGTATTGTGATCACTGGACCCGAAGTGCTCCCCGACGCATACCTCCGCCACCTGCCCTGTCTCATTTCCTAACAGGAGGACCAGCACTGCCGCTTCTCTAGTAGGTACCTCTATGTATTGCTGCAAAAAATTATCCTGCACACATTTTCCCAACTCCAAACCATCCAGCCCTTTTACAGAATGTGTTTCCCAGTCTATGTGTGGAAAATTGAAATCTCCCACAATCACTACCTTGTGCTTACTACTAATATCTGCTATCTCCTTTCATATTTGCTCTTCCAATTCTCGCTCCCTATTTGGCGGTCTATAATACACCCCTATAATTGTTGCTACACCTTTCCCATTTCTCAGTTCCACCCTCAGTCTTCAATCGCCTACCCCTTATTCTTAAACTGTGACCTCCTGGTTCTGGAATCCCCCAACATCTGGAACATGTTTTCGCATCTCGCCTGCCCAATCCTTTAAGAATTTTATATGTTTCGAACAGATAGCCTCTCATCCTTCCAAATTCCAGTGCATATTACCCCAGTCAATCCATTATTTCATCATATATCAGGGATATGGGTATGAATGGAACAAATACAAGTGAATGAGATTAACGTAGATAGACATCTGGATCTGCATGGATGAGTCGGGCCGAAGGGCCAGTTTCCATGCTGTTTCCATGATCATTTGACACACCACTGGAATCACCGGTTCTGTAAGCGGAGGCTTGGCGATCGTTTCGCCGAACACCTCCGCTTGGTCCGCAATAACCAACCTGACCTCCCGGTGGCTCAGCACTTCACCTCCCCCTCCCATTCCGTATCCGAACTTTCTGTCCTGGGCCTCCTCCATGACCAGAGCGAGCAACACCGGAAATTGGAGGAACAGCACCTCATATTCCGCTTGGGGAGTCTGCATCCTGGGGGGCATGAACATTGAATTCTCCCAATTTTGTTAGCCCTTGCTGTCTCCTCCCCTTCCCAGCTCTCTCTCAGCCCTCGGGATCCTCCTCCTCCTTTTTCCTTTCTTCTCCCCCCACCCCCTATCAGTCTGAAGAAGGGTTTCGGCCCAAAACGTTCCCTATTTCCTTCGCTCCATAGATGAGACCACACCTGGAGTATTGCGTACAGTTTTGGTCTCCTAATCTGAGGAATGACTTTCTTGCCATAGAGGGGGTACAGAGAAGGTTCACCAGACTGATTCCTGGGATGTCAGGACTTTCATATGAAGAAAGACTGGATAGACTCGGCTTGTACTCGCTGGAATTTTTGAAGATTGAGTGGGGATCTTATAGAAACTTACAAAATTCTTAAGGGGTTGGACAGGCTAGATTCAGGAAGATTGTTCCTGATGTTGGGGAAGTCCAGGACAAGGGGTCACGGTTTAAGGATAAAGGGGAAATCTTTTAGGACTGAGATGAGAAAAACATTTTTTACACAGAGAGCGGTGAATCTGTGGAATTCTCTGCCACAGAAGGTAGTTGAGGCCAGTTCATTGGCTATATTTAAGAGGGAGTTAGATGTGGCCCTTGTGGCTAAAGGGATCAGGGGGTATGGAGAGAAGGCAGGTACAGGATACTGAGTTGGGTGATCAGCCATGATCATATTGATTGGCGGTGCAGGCTCGAAGGGCCGAATGGCCTACTCCTGCACCTATTTTCTATGTTTCTATGTTATGTGGCAGAGAGTTCCACAGACTCACAACTCACTGGGTGAAAACGTTTTTCCTCATCTCAGTCCTAAATCGCCTACCCCTTATTCTTAAACTGTGACCTCCTGGTTCTGGACTCCCCCAACATCTGGAACATTTTTCCGCATCTCGCCTGCCCAATCCTTTAAGAATTTTATATGTTTCGAACAGATGGCCTCTCATCCTTCCAAATTCCAGTGCATATTACCCCAGTCAATCCATTATTTCATCATATTTCAGGGGTATGGGTATGAATGGAACAAATACAAGAGAATGAGATGAACGTAGATAGACATCTCGATCTGCATCGATGAGTCGGGCCGAAGGGCCTGTTTCCGTGCTGTTTCCATGATCATTTGAAACACCACTGGAATCACCGGTTCTGTAAGCGGAGGCTTGGCGATCGTTTCGCCGAACACCTCCGCTTGGTCCGCAATAACCAACCTGACATCCCGGTGGCTCAGCACTTCAACTCCCCCTCCCATTCCCAATCCGACGTCTCTGTCCTGGGTCTCCTCCATGGCCAGAGTGAGCAACACCGGAAATTGGAGGAACAGCACCTCATATTCCGCTTGGGGAGTCTGCATCGTGGGGGGCATGAACATTGAATTCTCCCAATTTTGTTAGCCCTTGCTGTCTCCTCCCCTTCCCAGCTCTCCCTCTGCCCTCGGGCTCCTCTTCCTCCTTTTTCCTTTCTTCTCCCCCACCCCCTATCAGTCTGAAGAAGGGTTTCGGCCCAAAACGTTGGATATTTCCTTCGCTCCATAGATGAGACCACACCTGGAGTATTGCGTTCAGTTTTGGTCCCCTAATCTGAGAAAAGACATTCTTGCCATAGAGGGAGTACAGAGAAGGTTCACCAGACTGATTCCTGGGATGGCAGGACTTTCATATGAAGAAAGACTGGATAGACTCGGCTTGTACTCGCTGGAATTTTTGAAGATTGAGTGGGGATCTTATAGAAACTTACAAAATTCTTAAGGGGTTGGACAGGCTAGATGCAGGAAGATTGTTCCCGATGTTGGGGAAGTCCAGGACAAGGTCCAGGACAGTTTAAGGATAAAGGGGAAATCTTTTAGGACTGAGATGAGAAAAACATTTTTTACACAGAGAGTGGTGAATGTGGAATTCTCTGCCACAGAAGGTAGTTGAGGCCAGTTCATTAGCTATATTTAAGAGGGAGTTAGATGTGGCCCTTGTGGCTAAAGGGATCAGGGGGTATGGAGAGAAGGCAGGTACAGGATACTGAGTTGGATGATCAGCCATCATCATATTGAATGGCGGTGCCGGCTCGAAGGTCCGAATGGCCTACTCCTGCACCTATTGTCTATGTTTCTATGTTTCTATGCTGCTGCACCCGCTGAGTTTCTCCAGCATTTTTGTCTACCTGTAATCTCAAATGTGCTCTTTCTGTCATCGGCCTCCCCAGTTGTAGCCACACAGCGGACACACAACTTACTGCACAACAGTGGCGACACTATATTGGGTGGTGGTGTTACTAACAACGGAGGCCCATCGGTCATCTCCCTCGCAAGTGTGCAACAGGTGCTTGCTTCACTGTCCTCAAACTGAACTACAGCCTGGAAATCCCAGGAATTAAACATCAATAGGTGTCTAATTTTCTCAAAGGGGCAGAGTAAACAACAAAATAATATATATAAAAAATAATATAACTGCCTGTCAAATAGGTTGTTCATTTTTAAATATCCCTGACCATTGAAGTGTTTCTTTCAGTCTCTATGTGTCCCAGATATACACATCACAGAGGGAGAAATACTCTCTTAAATTAATCGATATATAGGCACAGAAATACATAGAAACATAGAAACATAGACAATAGGTGCAGGAGGAGGCCATTTGGCCCTTCGAGCCAACACCGCCATTCATTGTGATCATGGCTGATCGTCCCCTATCAATAACCCGTGCCTGCCTTCTCCCCATATCCCTTGACTCCTGGGGCCCGAGGGGCTAGACAGAGGCCCGAGAGCCGTTGGAGAGGTCGCAGAGGGAGGAGCTACACCCGAGCGGTAGGAGATAAAGAACGTTGCGGAAATCTGTAACGTTCCAAGTTCCACTTCATAAACAAGTGGGTTTGAGGAAGCCGCTGATTGGTGGAAGCAGACAAGAGGGAGCAGCTGATTGGGAGTCAGATCCATGCTGATTGTACTGTATTGTAGCAGCTTGTTTTGTATTGTATCCAAGGGCAAGGGGAGTATGAGGGCCCAGGGCAGTTTACTGTTCTGGATGTCAGATGTATTGTATCCAGGGTAAGGGGAGTATGAGGCCCAGGGCAGTTTACTGTTCTGGATGTCAGATGTATTGTATCCAGGTTAAGGGGAGTATGAGGGCCCAGGGCAGTTTACTGTTCTGGATGTCAGATGTGTTGTATCCAGGGTAAGGGGAGTATGAGGGCCAGGGCAGTTTACTGTTCTGGATGTCAGATGTATTGTATCCAGGGTAAGGGGAGTATGAGGGCCCAGGGCAGTTTACTGTTCTGGATGTCAGATGTATTGTATCCAGGGTAAGGGGAGTATGAGGGCCCAGGGCAGTTTACTGTTCTGGATGACAGATGTATTGTATCCAAGGGTAAGGGGAGTATGAGGGCCCAGGGCAGTTTACTGTTCTGGATGTCAGATGTATTGTATCCAAGGGTAAGGGGAGTATGAGGGCCCAGGGCAGTTTACTGTTCTGGATGTCAGATGTATTGTATCCCAGGGTAAGGGGAGTATGAGGGCCAGGGCAGTTTACTGTTCTGCATGTCAGATGTATTGTATCCAGGGTAAGGGGAGTATGAGGGCCCAGTGCAGTTTACTGTTCTGGATGTCAGATGTATTGTATCCAGGGTAAGGGGAGTATGAGGGCCCAGTGCAGTTTACTGTTCTGGATGTCAGATGTATTGTATCCAGGGTAAGGGGAGTATGAGGGCCCAGGGCAGTTTACTGTTCTGGATGTCAGATGTATTGTATCCAGGGTAAGGGGAGTATGAGGGCCCAGTGCAGTTTACTGTTCTGGATGTCAGATGTATTGTATCCAGGGTAAGGGGAGTATGAGGGCCCAGGGCAGTTTACTGTTCTGGATGTCAGATGTATTGTATCCAGGGTAAGGGGAGTATGAGGGCCCAGGGCAGTTTACTGTTCTGGATGTCAGATGTATTGTATCCAGGGTAAGGGGAGTATGAGGGCCCAGGGCAGTTTACTGTTCTGGATGTCAGATGTATTGTATCCAGGGTAAGGGGAGTATGAGGGCCCAGTGCAGTTTACTGTTCTGGATGTCAGATGTATTGTATCCAGGGTAAGGGGAGTATGAGGGCCCAGGGCAGTTTACTGTTCTGGATGTCAGATGTATTGTATCCAGGGTAAGGGGAGTATGAGGGCCCAGTGCAGTTTACTGTTCTGGATGTCAGATGTATTGTATCCAGGGTAAGGGGAGTATGAGGGCCAGGGCAGTTTACTGTTCTGGATGTCAGATGTATTGTATCCAGGGTAAGGGGAGTATGAGGGCCAGGGCAGTTTACTGTTCTGGATGTCAGATGTATTGTATCCAGGGTAAGGGGAGTATGAGGGCCCAGGGCAGTTTACTGTTCTGGATGTCAGATGTGGGAAGTCATGGAGTCTGATAGCCCTCCAGACGTCCACATCTGCGCCAGGTGTATCGAGATGGGGCTCCTAATGGACCGTATTAGGAACCTGGAGCAGCAGCTCGATGACCTCCGTCTGGTCAGGGAGAGCGAGGAAGTCATTGAGAGGAGTTACAGGGATGTGATCACACCAACACCACAGGAGGCAGGCAAGTGGATCACGGTTGGGAGAGGCAAGGGGCACAGGCAGGGACTAGAGAGTACCCCGGTGGCTGTACACCTTGACAATAAGTACTCCTGTTTGAGCACTGTTGGGGTGGACAGCCTACCTGGGGGTAGCGACAGCGGCCGGGCCTCCGGTATAGAGACCGGCCCTGTTGCTCAGAAGGGGAAGGAAAAGAAGAGGAGGGCGATACTAATAGGGGACTCTATAGTTAGGAGGTCAGACAGGCGATTCTGTGGACGCAGTCGGGAGACCCGGATGGTAGTTTGCCTCCCTGGTGCCAGGGTCTGTGATGTGTCTCAACGTGTCCAAGATATCCTGAAAGGGCAGGGAGAGGAGCCCGAGGTCGTGGTACATATAGGTACCAATAACATAGGTAAAAAAAGAGAAGAGGTCCTGAAAGGAGAATTTAGGGGGTTAGGAGGGGAGTTAAAGAGAAGGACAGCAAAGGTAACAATCTCGGGATTACTGCCTGTGCCACGCGACAGTGAGAGTAGGAATGGAGCGAGGTGGAGGATAAATGCGTGGCTGAAGGACTGGTGCAGAAGGCAGAGATTCAAATTTCTGGATCATTGGGACCTCTTTTGTGGAAGGTTCGACCTGAACAAAAAGGATGGGATGCACTTGAACCTGATGGGGACCGATATCCTGGCGGGGAGATCTGCAAAGGCTACTGGGGAGACTTTAAACTAGAATAGTTGGGGGGAGGGACTCAAATAGAGAATGCTATTTGACAGTGTGTGAGGCAGGAGGCAGAGAAGGAAAGCACTCAGACCCAACATGTAGGAGGGAAAGAAGAAAACAATAATAAACAGAGAATAAGAGGTGGTGGGGTTCTTAAATGGGTGAGCAGAGAAACAGAGGGGTGTAAAATGCGGGTGGAAGCAATAGGTAGCAAGGTGAAAAGTAAAAGTGGCAGGCAGACAAATCCAGGGCAAAAATCAAAAAGAGCCACTTTTCAACATAATTGTATAAGGGGTAAGAGCGTTGTAAAAACAAGCCTGAAGGCTTTGTGTCTCAATGCAAGGAGCATTCGTAATAAGGTGGATGAGTTGAACGTGCAGATAGCAATTAATGATTATGATATAGTTGGGATCACGGAGACATGGCTCCAGGGTGACCAAGGCTGGGAGCTGAACATCCAGGGATATTCAATATTCAGGAGGGATAGAGAGAAAGGAAAAGGAGGTGGGGTAGCGTTGCTGGTTAGAGAGGAGATTAACGCAGTGGAAAGGAAGGACATTAGCTTGGAGGATGTGGAATCGGTATGGGTAGAGCTGCGAAACACTAAGGGGCAGAAAACGCTGGTGGGTGTTGTGTACAGGCCACCTAGCAGTAGTAGTGAAGTTGGAGATGGCATCAAACAGGAAATTCGAAATGCGTGCAACAAAGGCAAAACAGTTATAATGGGTGACCAATCTACATATAGATTGGGTGAAACAAATTGGCAGGGGTGCTGAGGAAGAGGATTTCTTGGAATGTATGCGGGATAGTTATCTAAACCAACATGTAGAGGAACCAACGAGAGAGCAGGCTATTCTAGACTGGGTATTGAGTAATGAGGAAGGGTTAGTTAGCAGTCTTGTTGTGCGTGCCCCCTTGGGCAAGAGTGACCATAATATGGTTGAGTTCTTCATTAGGATGGAGAGTGACATTGTTAATTCAGAAACAATGGTTCTGAACTTAAAGAAAGATAACTTTGAGGGTATGAGACGTGAATTGGCCAAGATTGACTGGCAATTAGTTCTAAAAGGGTTGACGGTGGATATGCAATGGAAGGCATTTAAAGACTGCATGGATGAACTACAAAAATTGTTCATCCCAGTTTGGCAAAAGAATAAATCAGGGAAGGTAGTGCATCCGTGGATAACAAGGGAAATCAGGGATAGTATCAAAGCAAAAGATGATGCGTACAAATTAGCCAGAAAAAGCAGCATACCAGAGGACTGGGAGAAATTCAGAGACCAACAGAGGAGGACAAAGGGCTTAATTAGGAAAGGGAAAATAGATTATGAAAGGAAACTGGCAGGGAACATAAAAACTGACTGCAAATTTTTTTATAGATATGTGAAGAGAAATAGATTAGTTAAAACAAATGTAGGTCCGAAACGGGTGAATTGATCAAATGCAGTCAGAAACGGGTGAATTGATCATGGGGAACAAGGATATGGCGGACCAATTGAATAACTACTTTGGTTCCGTCTTCACTAAGGAAGACATAAATAATCTGCCGGAAATAGCAGGGGGCCGCGGGTCAAAGGAGATGGAGGAACTGAGTGAAATCCAGGTTAGTCGGGAAGTGGTGTTGAGTAAATTGAATGGATTAAAGGCCGATAAATCACCAGGGCCAGATAGGCTGCATCCCAGAGCACTTAAGGAAGTAGCTCCAGAAATAGTGGATGCATTAGCGATGATTTTTCAAAACTCCTTAGATTCTGGAGTAGTTCCTGAGGATTGGAGGGTAGCAAACGTAACCCCACTTTTTAAGAAGGGAGGGAGAGAGAAAACGGGGAATTACAGACCAGTTAGTCTAACATCGGTAGTGGGGAAACTGCTAGAGTCAGTTATTAAAGATGGGATAGCAGCACATTTGGAAAGTGGTGAAATCATTGGACAAAGTCAGCATGGATTTACGAAAGGTAAATCGTGTCTGACGAATCTTATAGAATTTTTCGAGGATGTAACTAGTAGAGTGGATAGGGAAGAACCAGTGGATGTGTTGTATCTGGACTTTCAGAAGGCTTTCGACAAGGTACCACATAAGAGATTAGGATACAAACTTAAATCACACGGTATTGGGGGTTCAGTATTGATGTGGATAGAGAACTGGCTGGCAAACAGGAAGCAAAGAGTAGGAGTAAACGGGTCCTTTTCACAATGGCAGGCAGTGACTAGTGGGGTACCGCAAGGCTCAGTGCTGGGACCCCAGCTATTTACAATTTATATTAATGATCTGGACAAGGGAATTGAAAGCAACATCTCCAAGTTTGCGGATGACACTAAGCTGGGGGGCAGTGTTAGCTGTGAGGAGGATGCTAGGAGACTGCAAAGTGACTTGGATAGGCTGGGTGAGTGGGCAAATGTTTGGCAGATGCAATATAATGTGGATAAATGTGAGGTTATCCACTTTGGTGGCAAAAACGGGAAGGCAGACTATTATCTAAATGGTGGCCGATTAGGAAATGGGGAGATGCAGCGAGACCTGGGTGTCATAGTACTCCAGTCATTGAAAGTAGGCATGCAGATGCAGCAGGCAGTGAAGAAAGCGAATGGTATGTTGGCCTTCACAGCAAGAGGATTTGAGTATAGGAGCAGGGAGGTTCTACTGCAGTTGTACAGGGTCTTGGTGAGACCACACCTGGAGTATTGCGTACAGTTTTGGTCTCCAAATCTGAGGAAGGACATTATAGCCATAGAGGGAGTGCAGAGAAGGTTCACCAGACTGATTCCTGGGATGTCAGGACTTTCATATGAAGAAAGACTGGATAGACTTGGCTTATACTCGCTAGAATTTATGGGGATTGAGAAGGGATCTTATAGAAACGTACAAAATTCTTATGGGGTTGGACAGGCTAGATGCAGGAAGATTGTTCCCGATGTTGGGGAAGTCCAGGACAAGGGGTCACAGCTTAAGGATAAGGGGGAAATCCTTTAAGACCGAGATGAGGAAAAACGTTTTCACACAGAGAGTGGTGAATCTCTGGAACTCTCTGCCACAGAGGGTAGTTGAGGCCAGTTCATTGGCTATATTTAAGAGGGAGTTAGATGTGGCCCTTGTGGCTAAGGGGATCAGGGGGTATGGAGAGAAGGCAGGTACGGGATACTGAGTTGGATGATCAGCCATGATCATATTGAATGGCGGTGCAGGCTCGAAGGGCCGAATGGCCTACTCCTGCACCTATTTTCTATGTATCTATGTATCTATGTGGTTCAGCCTATTTGAGTTTAACAGCCAGATGGTGGCTGTGGGGAAAATCCCACTCCTGAAGTTGGACATTAGTTTTCCGGCTCATAGAAAATAGGTGCAGAAGGAGGCCATTCGGCCCTTCGAGCCAGCACCGCCATTCATTGTGATCATGGCTGATCATCCCCAAATAATAACCCGTGCCTTCCTTCTCCCCATATCCCTCGACTCCACTAGCCCCTAGAGCTCTATCTAACTCTCTCTTAAATCCATCCAGTGATTTGGCCTCCACTGCCCTCTGTGGCAGGGAATTCCACAAATTCACAACTCTCTGGGTGAAAAAGTTTTTTTCTCACCTCAGTCTTAAATGGCCTCCCCTTTATTCTAAGACTGTGTGGCCCCTGGTTCTGGACTCGTCCAACATTGGGAACATTTTTCCTGCATCTAGCTTGTCTAGTCCTTTTTCTAATTTTATATGTTTCTATAAGAACCACCCCCTCATCCTTCTAAACTCCAGTGAATACAAGCCCAGTCTTTTCAATCTTTCCTCATATGACAGTCCCGCCATACCAGGGATCAATCTGGTGAACCTACGCTGCACTGCCTCAATCACAAGGATGTCCTTCCGCAAATTAGGAGACCAAAACTGTACACAATACTCCAGATGTGGTCTCACCAGAGCCCTATACAACTGCACAAGAACCTCTTTACTCCTATACTGAAATCCCCTTGTTATGAAGGTCAACATTCCATTAGCTTTGGCTCCTGAACCACCTTCCCGATGGCAGGGGTGGAACAAGAGTTTGGCCAGGGTGGTGCGGTACTCTGTCAATGCTGGCTGCTTTCATCCCGACCACGGGCGCTGCCTGTACGGAGTTTGCACATTCCCTCTCCCCGTGACCTGCGTGGGTTTTCTCCGGGCGCTCCGGTTTCCTCCCACACTCCGGGTTTGTAGGTCAATTGGCTTCGGTAAAGATTGTAAATTGTCCCCCAGTGTGTGTGTGTGTGTGTAGGATAGTGTTTGTGTGCGGGGATCGCTGGTCGGCACGGACTCGGTGGGGCCGAAGGGCCTGTTATACTAAAGCTGAAGCCCAGCCGACTAGGACGAAATTTGAAGCCTGAGGCTTAGGCCTAGCTGACTAGAGCAAAGCTTGACCCTGAAGCCTAACTGACTAGGCTGGAACCTCAAGACTGAGTGAGGCCTAGACGACTAGGACATAGCCTGACCCTGAAGCCTAACTGACTAGGCCGAAACTTGAGTACAGAGGTCTAGCGACCAGAGGCTTGGGCCTAGCTACTAGGCTGAAACTTGACCCTGGAGCCGAGCTGTATCTCTAAACTAAACTAGTGTGTGAACGGGCGATCGCTGGTCGGCACGGACTCGGTGGGGCCGAAGGGCCTGTTTTAGAGATAGGCCGTGTATTTATGCATCAAGCAATATACATACAAACATACACATATATATATATATAGAGAGAGAGCGGGAGAGAGAGAGAGAGAGAGAGAGAGAGAGAGAGAGAGAAGAGAGAGAGAGTGAGAGAGGGGGAGAGAGAGGGAGAGGGAGAGAGGGAGAGAGAGAGGGAGAGGGAGAGAGGGGGAGGATTTATGTGCAAGTTCTTGCATTCCATTAGATAAGATTTTTAGAGGGAGAGGGGAGAGAGAGAGGGGGGGAGAGAGAGGGGGGAGAATCACCTGGGGTGGGGTTCAGGGAGGAGGGGGTCTGGACCAGACACGGAATTCCTGTGGTAGAGAGGGAACAAGTTAGTGACTGTCGATGTCAGTCTCCCCCCCCTCTCTCTCTCTCCCTCTCTCCCTCTCTCCCCCCCCCTCTCTCCCCGTCAATCTCCCCTCCCAGTATCTCCTCTCTCTCTCTCTCTCTCTCCACCGCTCACCCTCT
>JAXLNO010003657.1:27500-39015 GCA_038087875.1 Malacoraja senta
AGGTGAGCAAGTCACAGGGGAAAAACAGTTTGAAACTGAGGGTTTGTTAAATTGGAAAATTAGGTAATTTAGCAGCCAGTATAAGCAAGGCTGCTCTAAGGGGGGCAGCAGTGAGGGAGCGGCCTTGTGAGTAAAGTGTGAGTCTTTGGCTCGAGAGGTCTTCGGAGAGGAGGCTACGCAAAAGCTCGACAGGACGGAACACGGTGAACACGTAGAAACATAGACAACAGGTGCAGGAGGAGGCCATTCGGCCCTTCGAGCCAGCACCGCCATTCATTGTGATCATGGCTGATCGTCCCCTATCAATAACCCGTCCTGCCTTCTCCCCATATCCCTTGACTCCACTAGCCCCTAGAGCTCTATCTAACTCTCTCTTAATCCATCCAGTGACTTGGCCTCCACTGCCCTCTGTGGCAGGAATTCCACAGATTCACAACTCTCTGGGTGAAAAAGTTTTTTCTCACCTCAGTCTTAAATGGCCTCCCCTTTATTCTAAGACTGTGTGGCCTCTGGTTCTGGACTAGCCCAACATTGGGAACATTTTTCCTACATCGAGCTTGTCCAGTCCTTTTATAATTTTATATGTTTCTATAAGATTCCCCCTCATCCTTCTAAACTCCAGTGAATACAAGCCTAATCTTTTCAATCTTTCCTCATATCACAGTCCCACCATCCCAGGAATCAATCTCGTGAACCTAAGCTGCACTGCCTCGATCACAAGGATGTCGGGGCAGATCAGACAGTGTGAGGCTTGCAGAATTTGGGAGGGCAGGGACACGGATGGAGCCTCTGGCTGCTACAACTGTGGCAAATGCTTCCAGCTTCAGCTCCTAAAGGAACATGTTGAGGCACTGGAGAAGCAGCTGGAGGTCAATAGACAATAGACAACCGGTGCAGGAGGAGGCCATTTGGCCCTTCGAGCCAGCACCACCATTCAATGTGATCATGGCTGATCATCCCCAATCAGTACCCCGTTCCTGCCTTCTCCCCATATCACCTGACTCCGCTATCTTACAGAACCCTATCTAGCTCTCTCTTGAAAGTATCCAGAGAACCTGCCTCCACCGCCCTCTGAGGCAGAGAATTCCACAGACTCACCACTCTCTGTGAGAAAAAGTGTTTCCTCCACTCCGTTCTAAATGGCCGACCCCTTATTCTTAAACTGTGGCCCCTGGTTCTGGACTCCCCCAACATCGGGAACATGTTTCCTGCCTATAGCGTGTCCAAGCCCTTAACAATCTTATATCCACGATTTTCGAGGATGTAACTAGTAGAGTGGATAGGGGAGAACCAGTGGATGTGTTGTATCTGGACTTTCAGAAGGCTTTCGACAAGGTACCACATAAGAGATTAGGATACAAACTTAAATCACACGGTATTGGGGGTACAGTATTGATGTGGATAGAGAACTGGCTGGCAAACAGGAAGCAAAGAGTAGGAGTAAACGGGTCCTTTTCACAATGGCAGGCAGTGACTAGTGGGGTACCGCAAGGCTCAGTGCTGGGACCCCAGCTATTTACAATTTATATTAATGATCTGGACGAGGGAATTGAAAGAAACATCTCCAAGTTTGCGGATGACACTAAGCTGCGGGGCAGTGTTAGCTGTGAGGAGGATGCTAGGAGACTGCAAGGTGACTTGGATAGGCTGGGTGAGTGGGCAAATGTTTGGCAGATGCAGTATAATGTGGATAAATGTGAGGTTATCCACATTGGTGGCAAAAACGGGAAGGTAGACTATTATCTAAATGGTGGCCGATTAGGAAATGGGGAGATGCAGCGAGACCTGGGTGTCATGGTACACCAGTCATTGAAAGTAGGCATGCAGGTGCAGCAGGCAGTGAAGAAAGCGAATGGTATGTTGGCCTTCATAGCAAGAGGATTTGAGTATAGGAGCAGGGAGGTTCTACTGCAGTTGTACAGGGTCTTGGTGAGACCACACCTGGAGTATTGCGTACAGTTTTGGTCTCCAAATCTGAGGAAGGACATTATAGCCATAGAGGGAGTGCAGAGAAGGTTCACCAGACTGATTCCTGGGATGTCAGCACTTTCATATGAAGAAAGACTGGATACACTTGGCTTATACTCCCTAGAATTTAGGAGATTGAGAGGGGATCTTATAGAAACGTACAAAATTCTTATGGGGTTGGACAGGCTAGATGCAGGAAGATTGTTCCCGATGTTGGGGAAGTCCAGGACAAGGGGTCACAGCTTAAGGATAAGGGGGAAATCCTTTAAGACCAAGATGAGGAAAAAGATGAGGAAAACCTTTTTCACACAGAGAGTGGTGAATCTCTGGAACTCTCTGCCACAGAGGGTAGTTGAGGCCAGTTCATTGGCTATATTTAAGAGGGAGTTAGATGTGGCCCTTGTGGCTAAAGGGATCAGGGGGTATGGAGAGAGGCAGGTACGGATACTGAGTTGGATGATCAGCCATGATCATATTGAATGGCGCTGCAGGCTCGAAGGGCCGAATGGCCTACTCCTGCACCTATTTTCTATATATCCATGTATCTATGTATATGTTTCAATCAGATTCCCTCTCATCCTTCTAAACTCGAGAGTGTACAAGCCCAGTCGCTCCATTCTCTCAGCATATGACAGTCCCGCCATCCCGGGAATTAACCTGGTGAACCTACGCTGGCTCCCTCAATAGCAAGAATGTCCTTCCTCAAATTAGGAGACCAAAACTGCACACAATACTCCAGGTGTGGTCTCACTAGGGCTCTGTACAACTGCAGAAGGACCTCTTTGCTCCTATACTCAACTCCTCTTGTTATGAAGGCCAACAGGCCAAAACTGCACACAATACTCCAGGTGTGGTCTCACTAGGGCCCTGTACAACTGCAGAAGGACCTCTTTGTTCGTATACTCGACTCCTCTTGATATAAAGACCCTCAGTGCCATCCGGGAAGATGAGAGTTTCCTGGACAGGGCCTACAGTGAGGTGGTGACTCCATTGTCCGAGGAGCAGACAGGAGATTCTGTGGAGGCAGGCGAGACGCGAGGACGGTCTGTTGACCTCCCTTGGTGCCAGGGTTCAGGACGTCACGAGCCGAATTCGGAAAACATCCTCGAGAGAGGGAAGGTGAACAGCCGGCAGTAGTCGTGCAAGTAGGCAAAAACGTCATCGGGCAAGAAGAGGAAGGAGGTTCTCCAAGCATAGGTTCACGAGATTGATCCCTGGGATGGCGGACTGTCATATGAGGAAAGATTGAAAAGACTAGGCTTGTATTCACTGGAGTTTAGAAGGATGAGGGGGGGGGGGGGATCCTATACATAGAAAATAGAAACATAGACAATAGGTGCAGGAGTAGGCGATTCGGCCCTTCGAGCCTGCACCGCCATTCAATATGACCATGGCTGATCATCCAACTCAGTAGCCTGTACCTGCCTTCTCTCCATACCTCCTGATCCCTTTAGCCACAAGGGCCACATCTAACTCCCTCTTAAATATAGCCAATGAACTGGCCTCAACGACCTTCTGTGGCAGAGAATTCCACAGATTCACCACTCTCTAGCCTGTCCACCCCTGGGTGTCCTTGTACACCGGCAACTGAAAGTTGGCGTGCAGGTACAGCAGGCAGTGAAGAAAGCTAATGGAATGTTGGCCTTCATAACAAGAGGATTTCAGTATAGGAGTAAAGAGGTTCTTCTGCAGTTGTATAGGGTTCTGGTGAGACCACATCTGGAGTATTGTGTACAGTTTTGGTCTCCTAATTTGAGGAAGGACATCCTTGTGATTGAGGCAGTGCAGCGTAGGTTCACGAGATTGATCCCTGGGATGGCGGGATTGTCATATGAGGAAAGATTGAAAAGACTAGGCTTGTATTCACTGGAGTTTAGAAGGATGAGGGGGGATCTTATAGAAACATATAAAATTATAAAAGGACTGGACAAGCTAGATGCAGGAAAAATGTTCCCAATGTTGGGCAAGTCCAACCAGGGGCCACAGTCTTAGAATAAAGGGGAGATCATTTAAGACTGAGGTGAGAAAATCTTTTTCACCCAGAGAGTAGTGAATTTATGGAATTCCCTGCTACAGAGGGCAGTGGAGGCCAAATCACTGGATGGATTTAAGAGAGAGTTAGATAGAGCTCTAGAGGCTAGTGGAGTCAAGGGATATGGGAGAAGGCAGGCACGGGTTATTGATAGGGGACGATGATCACAATGACGCCATGAACACAATGAATGGCGGTGCTGGCTCGAAGGCCGAGTGGCCTCCTCTTGCACCTATTTTCTATGTTTCTATGTTTCTAAGTACTTTGGTTCCGTCTTCACTGAGGACACAAACGATTTTCCTGATGTACTAGTGGCCAGAGGATCTGGGTGATGGAGGAACTGAAGTGGGACAGGCCCTTTATTTATCTTACTTCTTAACTAAGAAGCTAATCTGATTGTTGCACTCCAAACTACTGCATAGCTAAGAACAATTGACAATCAAATCTCAGAAGTCATCTGTTTAAATGATACCTCAAGCACCGGTGGGAAATCCTCACTACCAAAGGCATCTAGTAGACCTGAGCTCCTCTGGTAGACAGGGTTTCCAATCAATTAGATCTGCACATTTTCAGGATCGATCATGGACAATGCAGTCTTTTGCTCACTGCCGTCGAGACGAAAACACCTTTAAATAGGGTAAAACAGCACAGGTTTAGAATCACGATCAGGAACAAAAATGAGAAAATACATCTACCCAGTGTTTGCTGCAGTTTTAAAATGAAAATATCAATGCAATTTATTTTATTAAAGTATTGCAGTACATAGTAGATATTTTACAACTCAAGTGACTGACTTTAGTCACATCATAGAAACATAGAAAATAGGTGCAGGAGTAGGCCATTCGGCCCTTGGAGCCTGCACCGCCATTCAATATGATCATGGCTGATCATCCAACTCAGTATCCTGTACCTGCCTTCTCTCCATACCCTTGATCCCTTTAGCCAGAAGGGCAACATCAAACTCCCTCTTAAATATAGCCAATGAACTGGCCTCAACTACCTTCTGTGGCAGAGAATTCCACAGATTCACCACTCTCTGTGTGAAAAATGTTTTTCTCATCTCGGTCCTGAAAGATTTCCCCCTTATCCTTAAACTTTGACCCCTTGTTCTGGACTTCCCCAACATCGGGAACAATCTTCCTGCATCTAGCCTGTCCAACCCCTTAAGAATTTTGTATGTTTCTATAAGATCCCCCCTCAATCCTCTAAATTCTAGCGAGTCCAAGCCGAGTCTATCCAGTCTTTCTTCATATGAAAGTCCTGCCATCCAGGAATCAGTCTGGCGAACCTTCTCTGTACTCCCTCTATGGCAAGAATGTCTTTCCTCAGATTAGGAGACCAAAACTGACGCAATATTCCAGGTGTGGTCTCACCAAGACCCTGTACAATTGCAGTAGAACCTCCCTGCTCCTATACTCATCGATAAGAAAGGAGCAGCAGGAATAAAGTAGCCCCATGAGGAATGCAACAACACAGTGCAAACAGTTATTTGACTTCAATCCAGCAGGCCCCGTGTTGAATTGAAGTAAACTTCATTATAGAGTCTATGACTCTATAACTTTTATATTTGATTTTCTCAATTTTTAAGTGACTGGTATCTCTGGATTTTGAACCCAAACTAAACTGTTTTGGAAATAGTAACAGAATGACAAATTAATAATTCACTTGTTAATCTTTTTTGAATAGTATATTTAGAAAGGTATCTTGATTACCTGGACTTTCAGAAAGCATTTGATAAGGTCCCACATAGGAGATTAGTGGGCAAAATTAGGGCACATGGTATTGGGGTAGAGTGCTGACATGGATAGAAAATTGGTTGGCAGACAGGAAACAAAAAAGTAGGGATTAACGGGTCCCTTTCAGAATGGCAGGCAGTGACTAGTGGGGTACCGCAAGGCTCGGTGCTGGGGACCGCAGCTATTTACAATATACATCAATGATTTGGATGAAGGGATTCAAAGTAACATTAGCAAATTTGCAGATGGCACAAGGCTGGGTGGCAGTGTGAACTGTGAGGAGGATGCTATGAGAATGCAGGGTGACCTGGACAGGTTGGGAGAGTGGGGCGATGCATGGCAGATGCAGTTTTAATGTGGATTAATGTCAAGAGGAGTTGAGTGTAGGAGCAAAGAAGTCCTCCTGCAGTTGTACAGGGCCCTAGTGAGACCACACCTGGAGTATTGTGTGCAGTTTTGGTCTCCAAACCTGAGGAAGGACATTTTTGCTATTGAGGGAATGCAGCGTAGGTCTACCAGGTTAATTGCCGGGATGGCGGGACTGTTATATGTTGATAGGATGGAGCGGCTGGGCTTGTATACTCTGGAGTTTAGAAGGATGAGAGGGAATCTTATTGAAACATATAAGATTATTAAGGGTTTGGACACGCTCGTTGCAGGAAACATGTTCCCAATGTAGGGGAATCCAGAACCAGGGGCCATAGTTTAAGAATAAGGGGTAAGCCATTAGAACGGAGACGAGGAAACACTTTTCCTCACAGAGAGTTGTCAGTGTGGAATTCTCTGCCTCAGAGGGCGGTGGAAGCCGGTTCTCTGGATGCTTTCATAAAACATAGACAATAGGTGCAGGAGTAGGCCATTCGGCCCTTCGAGCCTGCACCGCCATTCAATATGATCATGGCTTTCAAGAGAGAATTAGATTTAGCCCTTAAGATGGCGGAGTCAGGGGATATGGGGAGAAGGCAGGAACGGGGTACTGATTGGGGATGATCAGCCATGATCACATTGAATGGCGGTGCTGGCTCGAAGGGGCCGAATGGCCTCCTCCTGTACCTATTGTCTACTGCTTGAACGGGGGAAGGAAGGGAGGGGGTGAGAGGGGGGGGTGCAGGAGAGCGGTGGAGGGGAGGGGCGAAGGGGGTAGGAGAGCGGGGAGAGAAGGGGTGAAGGAAGGGGGTAGTGAGGGTGAGGAGAGGAGGTGGTGAGGGGGAGGGGGGGAAGGAGGGGAGAGGGAGGAGAGCGAGAGAGAGAGGGGGAGAGGAGGGGTGAGATGGAGAAAGGAGAGGGGGGGAGGCAACATAGAAAATAGGTGCAGGAGTAGGCCATTCGGCCCTTCGAGCCGAGTCTATCCAGTCTTTCTTCATATGAAAGTTCTGCCATCCCAGGAATCAGTCTGGTGAACCTTCTCTGTACTCCCTCTATGGCAAGGATGTCTTTCCTCAGATTAGGAGACAAAAACTGTACACAATACTCCAGGTGTGGTCTCACCCAGCGCAGTCAAACCCAGGGGGGGGGGGGTGTGGCTGCAGACAGACAGAGAAACCAAGACAGAGACGCTGCGCCGCGGCCTCCCGCCGCCAGGGGCGCTGCAGAGGGAGGACCAGAAGGCGCCCAGACATCTGACATCCATCCACCCCTGTCCCGCGCGTCTCGGGGGCGGGGAGGAGGGAGCGAGGAGATGACGAGGGGCCGAGCGGCTGCTGTTCCCACCTGAGCTCCCGGCGATGACCGGCCGCCTCCTCCCGTCGACCCGTCACGACGCAGCAGACCCCGACTCACGTGACCGGCCACCAGGTCCCGCCCCCCTCCCTCCTCCCCCACTGACGGACAGCGCCAGCGGCCATTGGGAGCGGGTCCCGCATCCCCCCGCCCCGCACGTCACAAAGAAGCAGGTCCCGCCCCCTCCCCCCCCCTATGACGGACAGCGTCAGCGGCCAATGGGAGCGGGTCGCGCATCCACCTCACGTCACAAATAACGTGGTACCGCCCCCTCACACTAACGGACAGCGTCAGCGGCCAATGGGAGCGGGTCGCGCATCCACCCCACGTCCCAGAGAACAAGGTCCCGCCCCCCTCCCCCCCTCTGACGGGCAGCGCCAGCGGCCATTGGGAGCGGGTCCCGCATCCTCCGACGTCACAAAGAACCAGGTCCCGTCCCCTCCCTCCTCCCACACTGACGGACAGCGCCAGCGGGAGCGGGTCCCGCATCCCACACGTCACAAGCAACCAGGTCCCGCCTCCCCACCACGGACGGGCAGCGCCAGCGGCCAATGGGAGCGTGTCCCGCATAACCCCGCCCGCGACGTCACAAAGAACCAGATCCCCGCCCCTCATCCAACTGACAGGCAGCGCCAGCGGCCTATGGGAGTGGCTCCCGCATCCCCCTGACGTCATAAGCAACCAGGTCCCGCCCCCTCCTTGCGTCCGATCAATCAGACCCGCGTCCTCGCCGCGAGTGACCACCTCCTATAGGTCTAACCGTAGCCCCGCCCACTGACGGACAGCGCCCTCCGGCAATCGGAGCCGCCCAAGCGACGGTTGTCACGGCGCAGCGGGTCGCGCCCCCGCGGCTCCTACACCACGTGCGGGGGGGGAGGGGGAGGGAAACAATGACAGCAGCTGCAGAGGCTGCAAACCTGAGATAAATCCTCAAGGGGGGGGGGGAAGACTACATAATGCTGCAGTAACTCAGCGGGACGGGCAGCATCTCTGGAGAGAGGAACGAATGGGTGACGATTCGAGGTCGAGACCCTTCCTCAGACAGGGTCGCAGGAGAGATGTGGACGGTGATGTGGAGTGAAAAGCTTCTACATTGAAACATAGACAATAGGTGCAGGAGTAGGCCATTCGCCCTTCGAGCCAGCACCGCCATTCATTATGATCATGGCTGATCATCCCCAATCAGTACCCCGTTCCCTGCCTTCTCCCCCATATCCCCTGACTCGCTATCTTTAAGAGCTCTGTCTAGTTCTCCCTTCAAAGCATCCAGAGAACGGCTCCACCGCCCTCTGAGGCAGAGAATTCCACAGACTCAGAACTCTCAGGGTGAAAATGTGTTTCTTGTCTCCGTTCTAAATGGCCGACCCCTTTATTCTTAAACTGTGTGGCCCCTGGTTCTGGACTCCCCCACATCGGGAACATGTTTCCTGCCTCTAGCGTGTCCAAGCCCTTAACAATCTTATATGTTTCAATGAGATACCCTCTCATCCTTCTAAATTCCAGAGTGTACAAGCCCAGCTGCTCCATTCTCTCAGCATATGGACAGTCCCGCCATCCGGAATTAACCTGGTGAACCAACGCTGCACTCCCTCAATAGCAAGAATGTCCTTCCTCAAATTAGGGTACCAAAACTGCACACTCTGGAGTTAGAAGGATGAGAAGGAATCTTATTGAAACATGTAAGATTGTTAACGGTTTGGACACGCTAGAGGCAGGAACATGTTCCCGATGTTGGGGGAGTCAGAACCAGGGCCACAGTTTAAGAATAACGGGTAAGCCATTAGAACAGAGACGAGGAAATCTTTTTCTCACAGAGAATTGTGAGTCTGTGGAATTCTCTGCCTCAGAGGGCGGTGGACGCAGGTTCTCTGGATGCTTTCAAGAGAGAGCTAGACAGGGCTCTTAAAAATAGTGGAGTTCGGGGATATGGAGAGAAGGCAGGAACGGGGTACTGATTTGGGATGATCAGCCATGATCACAATGAATGGCGTGGTACTGCTCGAAGAGCCGAATCGCCTACTCTGCACCTATATTTAAGAACTGCAGATGCTTACAAAATTCTTACGGGTTGGACAGGCTAGATGCAGGAAGATTGTTCCGATGTTTGGGAAGTCCAGAACAAGTCGTCACAGTTTAAGGATAAGGGAAGTCTTTTAGGACTGAGATGAGAAAAACATTTTTCACACAGAGAGTGGTGAATCTGTGGGAATTCTCTGCCACAGAAGGTAGTTGAGGCCAGTTCATTGGCTATATTTAAGAGGGAGTTAGATGTGGCCCTTGTGGCTAAAGGGATCAGGGGTATGGAGAGAAGGTAGGTACAGGATACTGAGTTGGATGATCAGCCATGATCATATTGAATGGCGGTGCAGGCTCAAAGGGCCGAATGGCTACTCCTGCACCTATTTTCAATCTTTCTATGCTGGAAAAATCAAAGGTAGACAAAAATGCTGGAGAAACTCAACGGGTGAGGCAGCATCCATGGAGCGAAGGAATAGGTGATGTTTCGGGTCGAGAACCTTCTTCAGACTGATGTGGGGGGTGGGGAGGCGGAAAGAAGAAAGGAAGAGGCGGAGACAGTAGGCTGTGGGAGAGCTGGGAAGGGGAGGGGAAGGAGGGAAAAAGTACCGGGGGGGGGTGGTGTTTGGTCTCTCCAAGTGGACCCGAGTAGATCGTATGGTTGTTACCAGCATAGCAGGAAATTTTACTATTTCTGGAAAAGCAGGAATTACAGGGAATTATAGACCAGTTAGCCTGACATTGGTGGTGGGGAAGATGCTGGAGTCAATTATTAAAGAAGTAATAATGGCGCATTTGGATAGCAGTAAAAGGATTGGTCCGTCAGTGTGGATTTATGAAGGGGAAATCCTGCTTGACTAATCTTCAGGAATTTTTTGAGGATGTGACAAGTAAAATGGTTGAAGGAGAGCCAGTGGATGTAGTGTATCGGGACTTTCAGAAAGGCTTTGATAAGGCCCCACACAGGAGATTAGTGGGCAAAATTGGACCACATGGTACTGGAGGTAGGATATTGATATGGAGAGAGAATTAGTTGGCAGACAGGAAACAAAAGAAGTAGGTATAAACAGGCCCCTGTCAGAATGACAGGCAGTGGCGAGTGGAGTGCGCAAGGCTTGGTGCTGGGCTGCTATTAATTACAATATTAATGATTTAGATAATGGTATTAAAAGTAACACGAGCAAATTTGCAGATGACTCAAAGCTGGGTGACAGTGGGAACTGCAAAGAGGATGCTAGGAGGTTGCAGCGTGACTTGGACAGGTTGAGTGAGTGGGCAGATGCATGGCAGATGCAGTATAATGTAGATAAATGTGAGGTTATCCACTTTGGTTGCATGAACAAGGAGGCAGATTATTATCTCAATGGTGTCAGATAGGGAAAAGGGAAGTGCAACCTTGGTGTCCTTGTACACCAGTCACTGAAAGTAAAGTCTGAAGAGGGTTTCGGCCCGAAAAACGTTGCCTATTACCTTCGCTCCATAGATGCTGCTGCACCTGCTGAGTTTCTCCAGCATTTTTGTGTGCCTTCGATTTTCCAGCATCTGCAGTTCTTCTTAAACACTGAAAGTAAACATGCAGGTACAATAGACAGTGAAGAAAGCTAATGGCATGTTGGCCTTCATATGAGAGGATTTGAGTATCGACAATAGGTGCTGGAGTAGGCCATTCGGCCCTTCGAGCCAGCACCGTCATTCAGTGTGACTATGGCTGATCATCCACAATCAGTACCCCGTTCCTGCCTTCTCCCCATATCGCCTCACTCCGCTATTTTTAAGAGCCCTATCTAGCTCTCTCATGTATGGGATGGGACTATGGACTAAAAGGTCCTTCTGCAGTTGTACAGGGCCCTGGTGAGACCACTTTTGGAGTTTTGTGTGCGGTTTTGTCTCCTAATTTGAGGAAGGACAGCTTTACTATTGAGGGAATGCAGCGTAGGTTCACGAGGTTAATCCCCGGGATGGCGGGACTGTCATATGAAGAAAGATTGGAAACACTGGGCTTGTATTCACTGGGAATTTAGATGAGGGGGGATCTTATAGAAAC
>JAXLNO010003658.1:0-35799 GCA_038087875.1 Malacoraja senta
TGACACATCTATTACAAACCCACTGACCCATAGCTATCTAGACTACGCTTCTTCCCATCCTGCTTCCTGTAAAGACTCCATCCCCTACTCCCAATTCCCCGTCTATGCCGCATCTGCGCCCGGATGAGGTTTTCCATACCAGGTCATCGGAGATGGCCTCATTCTTTAGAGAACTCGGGTTCCCCCTTCCATTATAGATGAGGCTCTCACTAGGGTCTCCTCGATATCCCGCAGCTCTGCTCTTGCTCCCTCTCCCCCCGTTCGTAACAAGGACAGGGTCCCCCATGTCCTCACCTTCACCGCATCAGCTGTCGCATGCAGCATATAACCCTCCAACATTTTCGTCACCTCCAGCGGGATCCCACTACTGGCCACAGCTTCCCATCTACACCACTTTCTGCTTTCCGCAGAGACCGTTCCCTCCGCAACTCCCAGGTCAACTCGTCCCTTCCCCACCCAAACACCCCCTCCCCAGGTACATTCCCCTGCAACCGCAGGGGATGCAACACCTGTCCCTTTACCTCCCCCCCCCCCCCCTCGACTCCATCCAAGGACCCTGACAGTCTTTTCAGGTGAGGCAGAGGTTCACTTGCATCTCCTCCAACCTCATCTACTGTATCTGCTGTTCCAGGTGTCAACTCCTGTATATCGGCAAGACCAAGCGCAGGCTCGCCGATCGTTTCGCTGAACACCTCTGCCCGCTCAGTCCGCCTTAACCTACCTGATCTCCCGGTTGCTCAGCACTTTAACCGCCACCCATTCCCAATCTGACCTTTGTCCTGGGCCTCCTCCGTCGTCAGTGAGACCCAGCGCAAACAGCACCTCATATTTTGCTTGGGTAGCTACACCCCAGCGGTATGAACATTGACTTCTCTAACTTCAAATAGCCCTTGCTTTCCCTCACTCTCCATCCCCTTCCCAGTTCTCCCACCAGTCTTACTGTCTCCGACTACATCCTATCTGTCCCGCCCACTCCCCTGACATCAGTCTGAAGAAGGGTCTCGACTTGGGACGTCACCTATTCCTTCTCTCCAGACTTGCTTTTCTGACACCTGTGCTTTCCCATTTACAGAGTAATTTCAATCTGGCCATCGTAAATATCGGCGCTCCAGCGGCAGGATGAATGCAGCTGTACGTTCGGCAGTCCGAGTTGGGCTATCAGCAGGTCACGTGGTCTACACTGTTAGCGATGGGCTGGAAGGCTTTGCCACAGGACAGGTAAGAGGCTCTTAAGTCCAGTGCAACAACCCCCCCCCCCGTGATCTTGTTTGTGTGAGTCACAGCAGTAATTTAATTCTATCCAGGTGGACTTTAGTTTGTCAGCATTGGCATTGCTCCTGTTCTGAGATCATGGAGGAGTTTACCTGTATCAATAGGTATTTTCCACTGCTGGAGGTGAGACCTTTATTTAAATGCTCTTGAGAAGAGCGATCTCAGAATTGCTCAGTTGGTGGAGGTGTTGATAGCTGATGGCATTGCTCGCTGTGTGCTTGTGCAGGAAAGATGTAGTAGGTCTTCGATGCAATTGACCAGACTTGGAGAAGAGTTATGTTTACAGGGAGATGGGTGTTGGTAGATCCACCAGGCTACTGCAAATTGTGCTTCCATATAAATGCTGGTGGACCTTTTGTAGCATTGTTCACATTCAGAACAAAAGATGGATGTTAAGTAGATCTTGGGGGCAATGACTAACTCACAGAAGAGAGGTCCAATACATGGCATTACCAATGTGCTTACACTCTTATGAAAGTAACCCAGGGATTGTCTTCTCTTGCTCCCGCAGATTAAAGGAAGTGAGTTGGCGTGATGTTGGAGGCTGGACTGGACAAGGCGGGTCACTGCTGGGCACTAAACGGTAGTTATCACCACAATCCTTGATGATCCATATTGACTGTGTGGATGCTATGCTACTCTCTGCAGCATCTGACTACATTAACTCAAAAACAGAAGAGGTTGTTTTGGGGATCACTCATACTGCTAGTTTCAATAGTGGTGTTCAATCATTAGCTACTATCACTTGGCCAAAGTGGACTCTAACAGTGGTGTCCAAAGATACTAGAGGAGCAGTATCTTTGGTGGTGTCTGTAAGAAAGGAGGATTGAGCCAGAATCTCCGTCAGTTTGTCATTATGACAGCAATACTTCAAATCTCAGAGATACAGCACTGAAACAGGCCCACTGTCCACTCCAACCACCATAAACAACCCATTTACACTTAGCTTACATTAATCCCATTTTCTATTCTTCACAAATTCCCGTCAGATTTTCCCCTTCACCTACAAACTGGGAACAATTTGCAGTTGCCAAGTAGCTCTCAACCCATATGCCTTTGGGATCTGGGAGAAAACCGGATTAGGGGGCGGCACGGTGGCGGAGAGTTGCCGCCTTACCGCACTTTCAGCGCAGATACCCGGTTCCATCCCGACTACGGGTGCTGTCTGTACATTCTCCCCGTGACCTAATGGGTTTTCTCCGAGATCTTCGGTTTCCTTCTACACTCCAAAGACGTACAGGTTTATAGGTTAATTGGCTCGATATAAATGTAAAATGTCCCTAATGTGTGTGTAGGATAATGTTAATATATGGGGATTGCTGGTCTGCGCGGACTCAGTGGGCCAAATGGCCTGTTTCGGCGCTGTATCTCTAAACAAGACTAATCTGGAAGAAACCGATGTGGTCACAGGGAGAACTCCACATAAGCAGCATTGAGGTCAGATCGAACCCATGTCTCTGGAGCTGTGAAGTTACTAACTGTGCCATCCTCAAAACTTAACTAAACTAAGGTCCTCTGCCAAGTTATCTCATCTGAACAACACTGAAGTTTGTACAGCTTTGTGCTGGAGGCATGAACAATAGCAAACTTGAGGCCTCTGGAGAGATACAAATGAGCAGTATAGATGTATTGTGGCATTCTTTCTATATCATAGAAGCCGCTTCTTATCAAAAGTAAACAACAGTGACAACATTTACTATCACCTTCAGTTCGCCACCAGTGAAAGAGTAATCAACGTCCATCATACTTGGCACAAAGCTCAGTGTCTGCTGGACGGCAGCAACCTCTACCTCCTTTGTCCTTCTGAGGCAGGAACTATATTCAGCAGACATTGCGAAGCCTCAGCCGATGAAGACAAGCATTCCATGCCCCTTCTTCCCTGTGTTGCCACTTTTGGGAAACTATGTACATGTACCCCAAAGTCTCTCTGTTTAACAACGCTCCACAAGGCCCTCCCATTCTTTGAGTATGTGCTCTCCTGGCTTAACTTCCCAAAATGCATCTTTTTGAGTTAAATTCCAGCTGCCATTCCCTCTTCCACTTTTGTGGTCTATACAGTAAACCCTCACAATAACGGACCTCTATGCAGCAGATTTTGGTTAGAGTGGACCAGGGCACTGTAACCCCACCCTTCCACCAGTTGCCCAATGAGCTGGCGTCAGGCACCCCAGCCTGTGAATTCCGGCAACCTTCTACACTGTCCAGTATAGCACCGATTTACCATTAGTATCAAATCTGGCAGGTACTAATTACTGATTTATTTGGCAGGATATTCAATCGCAAACTGTCTCTACTCAGTCCAAACTGTTTTCACCCATGCCCTCTAAGGAGATGGGCGGATGCTGCTCTTAATCCCCCCATCAGGCATTGGTACTCACCTTGGGGTGTGAATCTGGAAGGGCCAAAACCCCAGATTATTCAGGCTGTCCACTTTAATAGTAAGATCCTCGTTTCATCAGTGGGTGAGATACAGTGCATTCAGAAAGTATTCAGACCCCTTCACTTTTTCCACATTTTGTTCCTATAGCCTTATTTTTAAATGGATTAAATTCTTTTTTTTTATCATCAATCTACACACAATACCCCAGAATGAAGAAGCAAAAATAGGTGTTTAGAAATTTTTGCAAAGTAATTAAAAAGAAATAACTGAAATATCACATTTACATAAGTATTCAGACCCTTTGATATGACACTCAAAATTGAGCTTAGGTCCATCCTGTTTCCATTGATTATCCTTGAGATGTTTCTACAACTTGATTGGAGTCCACCAGTGGTAAATTAAATGGATTGGACGTGTATTGGAAAGGCACACACCTGTCTATATAAGGTCCCACAGTTGACAGTGCATGTCAGAGCAGAAACCAAGCCGTGAAGACGAAGGAATTGTCTGTAAACCTCCGAGACAGGATTGTGTCAAGACACAGATCTGGGGAATGGTATAACACAATTTCTGCAGCTTTGCAGGTCCCGATGAGCACAGTGGCCTCCGTCATTCTTAAATGGAAGAACTTTGGAACCACCAGGACTCTTCATAGAGCTGGCCGCACTGCCGGACTGAGCAATCGGGGGAGAAGGGCCTTGGTCAATTCATCTACAACCCCGAGGAGGAGTGAGGGCCCCGGCCTCGCCTGCGCCAGAGCACCAGCCTGGGCTCAGCCTCCTCCAGCCCCGCGCTAGACTCTGTCGCGCTGCAGGCGGCCTTCAGACCCGACCTGGAGTTGGAGCTGGACCAGACTCTGGGCTTGGGTCTGGGCAAGGGAGTGGAAGGAGGTTGTTGCTGCCGCCAGCACCACCAACAGTACCCGCAGCTCCAGCTGGCGCCCGGCCTGTCCTTGGCTGGCAGGAGCCCGTCCTCACTCTCTCTCCAAGTCGCCCGTCTTCGAGCAGGGCCGGCGGCTGCCCATCTTCAGCACTGAGGGGGTCGGACTGAGGGGAGGGGGGTGGAGGGCTGTCGGCCAACCCGGCGGGACAGGCAGAGCCGGCGACTGCAAGTCCGGGACAAGGACAGGTCACTGGGGAGGGGACGGAGACAGCCCAACAGCAAATCAACAGCATCCGCAGTGACGGAGAGCCGAGCCGACCCCGACCCTGATTATGGACGAAACGCAAGCCTGCAAACAATGCAGCACCACCGTTACCGAGACTGTTTTATAGCTAATGACCTATGACCTGGGCATGCGCAGTCGGAATACCAAACTCGCTTATTAGTCCTTTTCCCAGTGGCCTAATGGTCTTTATCCAGTCAGCTTCCAATTGAATCTGCTTCAGATAGTGGGCTTCATATTGCTGCAACTCGCTGTCCATTCCGGCAGTGACCTTATTCCCAGATCCCACTCTAAGGACGTGCAGGTTTGTAGATTAATTGGCTTTGGTAAAAATTGAAAATTGTCCCTAGTGTGTACATAGGATAGTGTAGTGTTATTGTGCGGGGATCGTTGGTTGGCGCGGACTCGATGGGCTGAAAGGCCTCTTTCCGTGTTGTATCTCTAAACTAAACTAAAAGTCTCCTGACCCTCCTGCTGCACAAAGCTTGTTCCTCATAATTTTCATCATTACTCCTCATAACTGTTGCATTCTAACACAAGGTGCTAACTCTTGTAATTTTGGATCAACGGCTTACTTCCATCGGGCTTATTTCATCTGTTTTGTTTGCAGAACACTCCCTGAAAAGTGCATGGAAAAGCTTGTGCAACAAATACGCAACTACAAGATCCACGCTCTCCTGATCGTCGGAGGCTTTGAGGTGAGTGCACGTTCTCATTCCTGTGCTTCCCTGTCGCCTTTTCCTTTGGCAGTCACGGTACTGCTCCCAGCCATTTCACTCCATCCAAATGTTTCTATGCTTGTGCAGTATCACGAGACTGCTGCCAGGGGGAGGTTTCGAGCTGCTTGTAGCCAGCCCTCAGCACTGCCACCTGCTGATATGTAATGGCACTGCAGCCATGATTTTTAGAGTGCTGCAGAATTGAATTTTAATTTTGTTGGAAGCAGTCTGAAAAACTCAAAATATGAAGTATGGAGATGTCGGAAACTGCAGATGCTGGGATCTTGAGCAAAACAAAATGCTGAAGGAACTCAGCAGGTCAGGCAGCATCTGTGGAGTGAATGGACAGGTGACATTTTAGGTCGGGACTTGCCTATCCATTCTGTCCATGGATGCTGCTTGACCTGCTGAGTTCTTTTGAAATAGGATTGATTAGTTGCTTCTAACTTTATAACGTTATTTTCTCAATCCCTCTCCTTCTTCCTACCCCTCTGCTGAAAGGTCAGGTTAACGTGCATTTCACCACAGGTGGAGGGAGCTCTCGTAGCCAAATGTGGTGGTGAGCATCACTGTGTATATATGGCAAGTGCTTGCTGCATGGACTTGAGCACACACATATTCCCACTCTGCCGCATTGTTTCCCACCATAGATTTTAGGGGCATTCGGTGAATTTTTAATAGTCCCCAACCTCTCTACATTTTTCACACTTTGAAGTGAAAAGACTGCAGAAATATCTGAAATAGACTGAAACAGCTGGGAATAATTCAGCAAGTCTTCGAGAGAGAAAATCATAGTCAGTATTTTAGGTCAATGACCATTCCTCAGGCCTTTCAGCAGGTTCGTTGGAAGATCATTGACCTGAAATGTCGACTGTTTCTAAACACAGATGCTGCATGACGTGCTGAGTGTCTCAGTTATCATTGCCCTTCACCTTTCTCTTCCACCCACCTTTCCCAGAAGTTTCCTGCCTTCCTGTCACGCTCCATCTCCAGGGCCAGCCTCCTCTTCCAGTGGGCTCCCACATTTATATGCGTTGGTGGTGGGCATGCACAAGTTAATGGCGACTGCTTCTCCCACTGCAGGCTTTTGTCGCAGCCCTGCAACTGACCGAGGGCCGAGAACACTACGAGGAGCTCTGCATCCCCATGTGTGTCATCCCCGCCACCATCAGCAACAACGTGCCGGGAACTGACTTCAGTCTGGGCTGCGACACCGCTGTCAACGCAGCCATGGAGGTACGGTCGGGGGGGAGACTGGGCAGCACAGGTCATTCGGCCCATCGAGAAAGCCTATCTGGGAGGCCATTCAGCCCAGCTAGCAGGTTAATAAGAATTGGGGGCCATTCAGCCCAGCGAGCAGGTTAATAGAATGGATGGTCATTCAGCCTCTCAAACCTATTGATGTATATGGGGCGGCAAAGTGGTGCAGCTGGTAGAGCTGCTGCCTCACAGTGCCAAAGACCTGGGTTTGATCCTGATCTATGTACGAAGTTTGTACGTTCTCCCTGTGATCGCGTGGGTTTCCTCCGGGTTCTCCGGTTTCCTCCCATACTCCAAAGTTTGTGGTTTAATTGGCCTCTGTAGATTACCCCTTTTGTGTAGGGAGTGGATGCAAAAGTGGGATAACGTAAAACTAGTGTAAGTGAATGATTGATGTTCGGCGTGGGACGGCCAAAGAGTCTGTTTCCATGCTGTATCTTTCAATCAATTCCATTCACATAAACCGCCAAAGCCCATTGCGCTTGTTTATCCAGTTGTAGTTAGCAACAGTCTCTCTGATGAAGGTATCCCTCCAGGGTAGGAGTTGGCACTGGAAAGATGATTGGGGTCCTCGTGTTGGTGGGGTGATGATGTGAAGGTGGAATGTTGCCCTGCGGACTGTTGGATGTTGGTGTTGTGAAGTTGGGGCAAAGATTGATGGGGATTTACCCCTTGCCTACAGCAGACACAGTCGAGCTAACCGAGTTCCCTGTGACCGATGTGGGAGGTAAATCCCTCGGAGTCCCTCATCACTGGGTCAGTGAGGTGTAGTTGCTGCTGCCTTCCAGTCTGGGTGAGATCCTCTGGCAGTTTTATGGGGAAATCGGTCTCCATTTGATGTGGGATTTGGTAGACGGGTCAGGATAGCTCTGTTCTCGGGTGAGCTGGGTCGGACCCTGTACTGACTGTGATGTTCCTCCCCACAGACCTGTGACCGCATCAAGCAGTCGGCCTCAGGAACCAAGCGGCGGGTCTTCATTGTGGAGACCATGGGGGGTTACTGCGGCTACCTGGCCTCTGCCACTGCCCTGGCTGTTGGGGCCGACGCTGCCTACATCTACGAAGACCTGATCAACATCCACGACTTGACGGTGCGTTCTGCACTATCCCTCCCAGTGGGGGAGGCATGGTGCTCAGTCACTTCTGACCCCCACCCTGAGGGCACTCACTTGCTGCAATCTGCCGTCGTGATTAGGGGGACTGTATCCAGTGGACATCATCACCTGATTGGGGCATCACATTCCAGCTGGCAATTTGGTTACTTTGTGTTTCAGGCTAAGCCCTGGCATGAATGGTGTTCTCCATCCCCCCCATAATTGTCTCGAACATCTAACTATATAAGAAAAGCCATTTGGCTTATTGTAACAGACACTGTTCACTGGCTTGCTTTTTCTCTGCAGATCACTCCCTTCTCAATTATTCATGCAATTCTCTTAACCCACTTCCACCCTCTTCTGGCCGTGCATTTCAGATCCTCTGCCTGTTTCTCCCTCTCCCCGGATGCTCTGAAATCTCTGCCCTCCAATTCCGCTAATCTTTTGCTGGGAGAGCCCTTCCTCTGGCGTTATTCTATCAGCAGCCGGCCATTTGTTTCTGGGGTGTGGGCCAGGAGGGGTTGGGGTTGCGATGGGCAAGGTGGGGAAGGGGTGGGGAGGGTGGGAATGTGTGTCGATGGGGAGGGGTGGTGTGGGTCGTGAAGGGCGAGGGGGTGGGCTATGAAGAGGGGGCGGGTGGGAATGTGTGCTGATGGGGGAGGCGTGGTGTTGGAGTGCTTCTTTTCTGTGGTATTCACCTTCTGACTCTGGGTTTCTCCAGGCTAACGTGGAGCATCTGACGGAGAAGATGAAGACAACAGTGCAGCGAGGGCTGGTGCTGAGGTGCGTTCCGCGGGCAAATGCCGATGGAGTGGGGAGTTGGAGTTGGGATTTGGCCTGCTGGCAAAAAGCAAGAGGGTGCACACCCTCCACCTGCCCCGCTGGTCTCCAGCCATCACCTTCACCTGCCCTTGGCCTTCAGTCACAGAGGCCCAGATACTGGAGCACAGGATTCCTTTCAGAAGAGATGTGATGGGGAATATCCAGACATTTTGAGGTGCAGGAAGTGATTCTGGAATCCCAGTCGGCAGTTTATCCGTGCACACCCCACAGATTAGCTGGCTGCGGCCGCCGTGTGTCCAGTAGTCAGACATGAGTATTTCATTGTTGTAACCAATGAAGTCAAGGAGTTGTGAAAGGTACAATGCAGAGACTGCCCTCCTCTGAAGACACAGTTAGAAGCTGATTCTGATGTATTTTTTTTCCCCTTTTTTGCGGAGAGCAGACCAGCGTGACCCGCAAACGGTGATGTACTCCAGTGAAGTCTTTCACTGAACATTCAGCCGAGTTCCCCACCCTGCAGCAGTGGCACCACTCCGAGCTGGCCACCAGGTGGGGCCTCTGAGCTGGTTACCAGGGAGCAGGTCACCTCTCTCTCTCCTGTTTACTCAAGCCGACCTTCAGGGTACTCGAATATGACAAGAGCATTGAGCCGAACTTATCCCATGATCAATTGTGGGGAAAGTTGCTGCTGCAGCTATTGGGGCCATTCACCTTGATGGGGGACTTACTATGGTTATTAGCCTCTCTCTCAGTGGATTTCCTTGCCTTTCTGTTTGGCAGCTCTGGTGGTGTGTGGACAATGAGTCCCTCCCAGCTGCCCACCCGTACTGTCCTTGCTCTGCTCCTGTAGTATTTAATGCAACTGTGAAAGGCCCTTCCCATCCTGATTTTCATTCTCTCCCTGAAGGAGCTTTTGCCTGACCAAAACAAGGCCACGTGGCAGGGATTGTGGTAGAGCTTGACTCTACCATCACCCAATCCTCTCATTTCCATGATGGAGCATTGTGTGATCAGCAGGGGTTGCCGGGTCATCACCAGATTCCCCATGGTTTAGTAGATGAGTGCAGCTTGTTTAGGGCCCATACAGTGCCCAACACACTGGGCCTGAGCCTAGGTCTGGAAGTCAGAGCTCCACATACAGGGTTGTGCGCCAGTCAGCCACCTTCCTGTGACCCCCAAGCTCATCCTTGGTAGTGAAACAAGATGGTGTACCCTCCCTTCCACCTGCAAACCCAAACCCGCCACCGATCACTGGGCTATCGGACATGACGGCTCTTATGTTTCCATATAAACATGACATGATCTTTCTTCCTCCTCAAGAAATGAAAAATGCCACCAACACTACACCACGCAATTCTTGTACAACCTGTACTCTGCTGAAGGGAAAGGTGTGTTTGACTGTCGTACCAACGTGTTGGGCCACATGCAACAGGTGAGGCTCGGGGCACTGACTATGGGCCTCGCCATAAAGCTTCAGCAAGGGAGTAACGTTACAACATTGGACAATAAATTGACAATACCTCTCCCAGCCTAAGCTCAGGGATTCCTAGTAACATACACTGTTCCTGATAATGCCCAATTGCACATTCTGCTCCTAATATTTCCAAATTCAAGACACAGGCTGTGGTGGAGGCAGATACAAAAGTGACATTTAAGTAGCAGTGTTACAAAATTTTGAGATTTTAAAAATCAAGTCTGCAATTTATCCCATCAGATAAAGCATAAAAATAAGTTTAATTTGACACCTAGTTCACTTTCATATCTTCAGTATTATAAAAGTTATGGCCATTTTCATACTCGGAAATTAGCATCTTGTTCCCTATTGCTTTTCCATTGACTTAACACAAAAGCTGTGTTCAAGGACAGTCAAAAGCCCATAACTTTCTTTAAAATTAAGAGAACTTAATGAAATTTTCAGTTATTATAGATTGAAGCATTCTGAAACAAATATGAAACAATCTTACTTGGATGGCCTGAAATTAAAGCATATAATTAGCTAGTTACCCAATTGTAGCTAATTACAAAATTCAATTACTAGATCTAAATATCTATCCATTTCTTAAGAAAAAGTTAACATTTTTAAAAAGCCTAAGTGTCCAAATAACATTCACACAAGAATTCACAATATAACATTATTTTTAAATCTCATTATCATTAATTTATAGGCCAAATGGAAGGAATTTAGTGTTTAATTCCTGTAAATTAATGGGCATTTAAATCATCTTGCGAGTGGGATTTTGTGGAACGCGCTGGTTTGGAACTTTGCGGTTGCAGTGAATTAAACCCCAATATCGGCAGGAAAAATACTGCCGGTTGGTATATTTAAATAATCACATTTTCGCAACTTGAAAATTTTATTAAAGGCATCCTAAGAAGCAACTTTATATGAAAAAATAAACGGCGTACCTTGCCTTGTCCTGTGCGTGAAATCCGTCCCGTTGTCGGCGTTGACGGCATTTGAAGATGATTTGAATTTTACTCCAACAATTAAATTATAAAGCGCTAATTTTAATAAACTTAATAAAACAGCAGTCAAAGCGATTTTTCTTCAGCAGCTAATTTACCTGACAGACATCGATTTGAATAGGCTGCCGAAATATCGCATTTTAAATCCGCCCCCCTCTCAAAGGCGCCAAAGTCGCGCACACGGGCAGTGACAGAACTGCAGCGCCGCTGAAGGTAAGTTTTGTAACATACCTAATTTAAGAGTTTTGGGCAGGCATATGGATATGCAGGGATACGGATTACGTACAGTCAGATAAAAGTTGGTCTTGGGATCATTTTCGGCACAGACATTGTGGGATGAAGAGCCTGTCCCTGTGTCACATATTCTATGTTCTTTGCTCTGTGTCACAGGGTGGAGCACCTACCCCGTTTGATCGAAACTTTGGGACAAAGCTGGGCGTGAAAGCTATGCAATGGCTAACAGAGAAGCTCCAGGAATCCTACAGGAAAGGTGTGTTGTAGCGTGGGCTGGCTGGGGGAATGGGAATGGGGGTGGGGGTGGCGGTGGAGGTGAACTATCCAGGCTGGGCTGGGTCAGGCACAGCACAGTCATACAGAGGGAACCACTGAAGAAGTGGCAGTGAAGAAGCCTTGGCTTCCATGCAGTTTAGGGGGTATTGTGGTGAGAATTGAGAACCCGGAGCAGAGGGAGGGAACCAACAGAACCCTGTGAGACATGGAGGGAGTTGCAAGCAACCCTAGGTAGTGCTCCTGCAACTGGGAGCACTTCAGATCTTTTGAGCAAACTGAATCTTGAAAATGTTCCCTGTGGGCTTCCTGAGCAACGGAATGTCTCCTTGGCAATGGGAAAGAAAGACCAGGAATGGGACAGGCAGTTGACACCGTTACCATCACCGGTGGGGGTGAGCGGGTTAGGGCTTTCATTGTATTAATGTTGTAATCATTGTCTGTGTAACCTGCTTGCCTTTTCTTCGATAGGGGCAGTCTTTGCAAACTCTCCTGAGACGGCCTGTGTCCTGGGAATGAATAGGAAGGCCCTGGTGTTCCAACCCGTCGTGGAGCTGAAAGGAGAAACCGACTTTGAGTAAGTTGCTGGGGATTTTGAGGTGGGTTTAGGGGTCAGGATGCTGAGACTTCAAGGACCTTTTGGGTGAAAGCAGGAAACCATAGGTGATGCTCGGGTTGGTGGAGTTCGTGGGACGGTGGTGAGCTGAACGGGTGTTCGTGAAGGAGGCGGGGATGGTTGCTTGCACCAAGGTGGTCATATGCCAGCATTGGATTTCATGTGATTAATTATACACTAGTCGTTATTGATATAATAAAAATGTATCCAAGGACTTTGCAAGAGTGTAAAAGACAACATTTTTACTCTGAGGCATTGGGCAGGTTGTCAAGGGCTGGGACAAAAAGCTGGGTTTTGCGTGAGAGAGGGAGTCCCTGGATTTGGAAGTTAAAGGCAAGGCTAGCAGACCAGAGATCAGCGGGTATTGAGTAAATACAAGAGGTACCACTGGTTTAGCACTGTGCCTTGGGTCACCGGAGAAGTCAATCCATACTCCTAGTGTAGCTGCCCTGCTCCCAGAGAATGCAGGTCAAGTGATGCCACGCTGTCCCTCACAGTCACTGACCCCACAGTTCTCCCTCCAGGGTTTGCAGTTCCCCTTCAGGTCCCATAAGCATGAAGCTGTACGGTGTAATCAAACGCCGTTGGAACAGACACTCCATGTGTGCTTGCATTGCTTCTGATGTATGGCAGGTATAGACATTGGACGGGAGTTTAGCACAATGTAAACCTTCATCCCGTGAAATCAGGTTGATGTGCATTTGTTATTAACTATTCAAATCCCCAGCGCCAGCGGGAAGCCATCAGTCTGAGATGGATCTTTTCACTCCACAACTTGTGCGTTTTGGGGCCGGGAATTACCCAGAAACCTGGAGACCCGGCTGCTGCACTCTGAGGTGTGAGCAGGTCAGGTCAGACCCTGGGCTGACCAGTGGGAATGGGCATGCATTGTTGTTGAAGATGGGGATGTGAGCGGTCCACTGGAAGGGTTGGCATGGAGGCTGTTGCGGTCTGGAGTGGCCCATTTAATTGTGCGTGTGTGTGTTGGACAGGCACCGGATGCCGAAGGAGCAGTGGTGGCTGAGGCTGCGGCCTCTGCTGAAGATGCTGGCCAAGTACCAGACCCACTTCGACAACTACATCACGGGCAAGGTCGAGCACGTCAACAGGAGGAGCCTCAGTGTGGAGTCCGGCTTCTGAGACGAGCAGCTCCGTGCGTCACTTTCTACTGTATTTCATCCCTTTACCATGTTGACTGTGAGTTAGTGTACAACAACTTGCCCTGCACTAGCACCACAACTTAGTACATCCCTGGGTGCTTCAGGCACACTCTCAGACTAGTGGGAATTTTCAGCCGAGGTGGCAGCAGATGTGGTCCTGAAGGGGCCGTGTTCCATCTACTCGAAGATGTCTCATTGTCTCTGATCACTATGTTCCTTCCGACACATCTGAACTGACTCCCACACCTCTACGTTCTACTGTCCATTAAACGTAAAGGACAACTTGTGTTAGTTGTGATGCCAACTCCTCCACGTCCTCTCACATATTTCTCTCTCCCTTTTCCTCTTTCTCTCTCCCTCTCCCAGCTCTCTTTCCATTCCCTCCATAGTAGTCCTGAAATCACAGGAGCTTGACACAAAGTAAAGTGTTCTCAGTGTTTTTAGATCTCAGGTATAAATAATCCAGCACCATCCTTTCCACTCAGTGCAGTAACTGGAGGCTGTCTTGAGGGTGAAGGCGTAAAACCAAGAGTTGCGGATGCTAAAAAAGTATTCTTTAAATGTCTCTGGTGAAGCAAATGTGACGGAATGAGTGGGGATGGATATAAGAGGCGTATTTAAGTGAATTCAGTCTGAAACTAAGCACCCTCGCCAACCTCCAGTGGCACATAGGAAATGCAGGGCTAGCACTGATATGACTACCTTCCCATGTCTAATTACTGTACAGCATCTCCTGAAAACAATGTTGCATTTTATGCATTCTGTAATCTGAGTGTTGATCATGTAATCCTAGTCAAGCCTCTGGCTGCATGTAACTGTCCTATACACTCCTACATTAATACTTGTTTTGAATACAATTTATAATGTTCACATCTTCTGATAATGTACTGTAGAAACTAACAGGGATCATCCGTTTAATTGCAATGAAGGCTTCGAAAGTGAAAAAATTCCAAGTAATTCCCTTTACCAGAAATGTATTGATCCATGGATTAATTGTGGCTGATTATACAAGATTCTTTTAATAACAAGATTTTTTTTAATCCTAAGTAATCTTATAGTTACTTTATCTTAAGAAAGTATTGGCAAGGACACAGCCATGGAGTGCTATTGTCGCTCCTCAATAATATGTATTACATTTATTCCAGTGTTTATTTTGAAATGAATAAACATTTGTCTAAATATTAAGGTTGCATTTCCCTTTATGTATTACCATAGTATGCTCTGGTCATATGGCCACTCCAGTTAATCCCCTGTGGATCTGTCCCTTGTGTTGTCACAAGAGGAGTCCAATCAAGGCAGGGTGGCAGGATGAGTTATGGCTCTGTCCATCCACCCCAGATGGAAAGAGTGAGAGTCGTCCTTGCCAGCTGGTGAAGCCAGCCCTGCTGCTGATGCATACAAAATACAACTTAGGATGTCCGGTCTGCAGACTGCCAGGCTGCCGCAGAGGGAGCCTTTCATTCGGGATTGGGCACCGGACCAAAGTGAAAGGGTTTTACTTCATACCTGACCAAAGGTTAGTACTCGCACATGGTGAAGAAAAGATTTCTGTGCCATCTCCAAACAATGGTTCAATAAGGTACAGTGACTGTTATATAGCACCACCTTTAACATCGAGTACACCATCATTAGCCAGTGTGTCTAATCTGTACAACAGCTATTTGTGGGATTTATATATATTATCTGTATCGTGTACTGACCGTGGAATTTGATTTGCTAGATTATGTCTTGTGATTAAATTTGTATTGCACAATGACTAGTCTGTAGAGTTGTTGATTTTTGGATTCTTTGTAAAATTCTGATATTTTCTCGGCCTTCTTCCAATTTACCTGAAAAATCAAGACATTAGGATTACCTGTCTTCAAAGAAGATGCCCATATAGTGAAGGAAGGAACTGCAGACACTGGTTTAAACCGAAGAGAGACACAAAAAGCTGGAGTAACTCAGCGGGTGTCTGAAGAAGGGCCTTTACCCCAAACGTTACCCATTCCTTCTCTCCAGATGCTACCTGTCCAGCTGGGTTACTCCAACTATCTGCCCATATAGTGATGAGAGTGGGTACTGCGAGGACAGCAGAGTGGCTCCTGCTACCCCGTGTGTTACAAATCCCCTGTCACTTTATCGCTTCCCATGAATCCAAGCTCAAGAGGAGCACATATGATATGATACCAGGAGGTAGGAATTGCTCAGGTCTGTCTGTCATAAAGGTCTATTGTGCATTCATATTTCCTCTGAAATTGTTCTTGCTAGCTAAGTTAATGGATCACGTCACAACTGAGAATAAATTGAATAAACTATTGCCAGCCTCTAGGGAAGGGGCAAGGTCCATCCCTGAAGCAGTATTGGTAACATCCGGTGATGTGCTCACTCAAAAGAAAGAGTCATCAAAAAGTATACAGCAATATATATTTTTGGGCAGTTCCTTGAGGTCAAGGATGATTTGCTTCCACTCGAGTGCGGTGGGTTCTGATGAGGCCAATATAGGACTACAGAGCTCTGCCCCAGGTAGAGCAGGTGGCAGTCCTGGAATTACCTTGTGTGTCAGTATTGAAAACATAGATGAGTGTTTCAGCAGCTGATGAGCAACAAAATGGAAACTGATGAGAGGTTCAATAAACTTGAGTTGTTTTCCCTGGAGCTTTGGAGGCTGAGGGGTGGTCCGATACATTTGTAAAACTATGGGAGGCCTAGTTAGAATAGATAGACTAGAGAGCATAGTTTTGAAGTTTAACAATGAGCAGGAGTAATGGTGGATGCAGATAGAATAGCGACTTCTAAGAGGCTTTTAGATAGGCACATCATTAGGCAGGGAATGGAGAAATATGGATCCCGTACAGGCGGAAAGGATTAGTTTCACCTGGCTTTGTGTGCAGCAATGGCTTAGTGGGCCGAAGAGCCTATTTTAGTGATACAGCATGAAAACTGGCCCTTCTGCCCACCAAGTCCATGCTGACTATCAATCACCCATTTACATAAGTTCTATGTTACCCCACTTCTCAATCCACATTGCACATTATAGGGCAATTTTACAGAACCCCCACGTCTTTGGGTGTAGGAGGAAACCTGACCATCTGGAAGAAACCCATGCAGTCACAGGGAGAACGTGCAAACTCTATACAGACAGCAGGCAAAGTCAGGATCGAACCCTGGTCTCTGGCACTGAGGCAGCAGCTCTACCCGCTATGCTGCACTGTTCTTTGATGGCATATTCAGAATGCATCTCACTCTCAACTCCCAACCCATCATCTCTTTATTTCTCCTATACTGCTTACAATCGATCAAATTAGGATATGTAACTTTTGTGACAAGTGTGTTAATCTGGTGAAAGCAATGCACCAGGGTTAATCCTACCAACTGCTTGCTGCAACCCATCTGCTCAGTGGACCCTGCATTGCCAACCATCACTAAATTGTGTATATCGATGCTGAATGGGGGAGTGGAGAGCAGGAGCCCATATGCTGCAACATAAGGGTCCTTGGTTGCGGCTTAGAACGTCTTGAAAGCTAAAATTATTATGATGCTTGACAATAGCATCCGTTCCAATTAATAAATCACAGCCCCTTCTATTGACCATAATGTCACATACATGTGTAAAATTAATTACTCCCATCCAATAAACACTGACTTAATTATGGTTTAATTTGCCTTGCAGTCGGTTTTAAATCCTAACCTAGTTGGAGAGGTTTTGATTAATATAACAGTGAATTATTACAAGGCCACGACAAGAGGCTGTTCTGAATAATTGATTTCCATCATAGCTAATCATCTCACACATTCAGTGTGTCCTGATACTGGAGGGCACACTCACTGGAATGGTGAAGCCAAGGGAAGGAACCCCTATTATGTGGATGAGTTCAATGAGAAGGGTCTCAGCAGTGAAAGGCATGCTCTGCATGTGTCAGTGATCTTCTGAGGCCACATTTCATGGATTCTAGCAGGAGAATGGAATCGGAGAGCAGATCTGACAGCCTAAAGGGGTGTCCCACTGAGGCGACCTAATCCGTGAATTAAGAAGAGTATCTTCGACCTTAAAGCTCGAGGGCATTCGCCTGGAAAACCTCGAGCTGGATCGACCGTCAGCGTTGAAACCGGGAGCTGGATCGACCGAACACACACACACATCGCAAAGGCGGGGGCCAGGGAAAGCGGGGGAGCGCTGTGAAATTCACACCTGCGATGAAGAGGAAGGTAAAAGACGGCTGCACAGTGCACGGTAAGTCCTTTAGAGAGGGGGGAGGGAAGGAGTGGAGACACTTTTAAGAAGTATAATAAAGTTTAGCGGGCATTTTACCTACCGGTCGGTTTTCCTTGGTCCTGAAAACTCCAATGAGCCAATCAAAATGCCCGGTCAGCGAAGGAGATTGCCTACGGCTGCCCTCGACTGCTTGTAACTAAATAACGACCCCACTCCACTGCACTACAAGTTAAATAGAACCATGCCGACCAAATTTTACTCGCGGAAAAATTTTCAACACGCTGAGAAATTTTCCACAACCTAGCTGAGGCCGCGAGAATGTGGGAACTTCCCTCAAGCACGAAGGAGAGTTCCAGTGACCTCCTAGGACCACGTGTCGACCATGCTGCGAGTTTGAGTCGAGGGCAAACTCTTCTGAACTGGCGGATTAGGTCGCCGCAGTGGGACAGGCCCTTGAATCATTGTGGTATTCATCCAGATGATGTGAGAGAAGCTGTCTGAAACAAAACCAAACACAACCTCGTCCCCTCTTCCACAGTCATCCAGCTGTTACGATGCAGTAGCACAGCTCTGCCTCACAGTTCCAGAGACCCAGGTTTAGATTAGATTAGATTCAACTTTATTGTCATTGTGCAGAGTACAAGTACAGAGACAACAAAATGCAGTTAGCATCTAACCAGAAGTGCAAAAACAGTGCCCCCCACACTGGACCCCCATCAGTTTGCCTACCGGACCAACAGGTCTACAGAGGACGCCATATCGGCGGCCCTACACTCTGCCCTGACCCGCCTAGACAGCAATAACACCTACATCAGGCTGCTGTTTATTGATTTCAGCTCCGCCTTTAACACTGTCATCCCCGCTAGCTTGATCACCAAACTCAGCGGACTTGGCATCTCCACCTCCCTCTGCAATTGGACACTGGATTTCCTCACCAACAGACCACAGTCTGTTAGGGTCAACAACCTCACCTCCTCCACTATAACACTGAACACCGGTGTGCCACAGGGCTGTGTGCTCAGCCCTCTCCTTTACTCCCTCTTCACCCACGACTGCATCCCTAAGAATGGCTCCAACGCCATCATTAAATTTGCCAACGACACCACGGTGGTAGGACTGATCAGTGACAACGACGAGTCAGCCTACAGGGAGGAGGTCCAGCACCTGGCAGTCTGGTGTGCCAACAATAACCTCGTCCTCAACTCCAAGAAGACGAAGGAAATTATTGTTGACTTCAGGAAGAACAGAGGGGGCAGACATACCCCCATCCATATAAACGGGACTGAGGTGGAGCGCGTCTCCAACTACAAATTCCTCGGGGTACATATCTCGGAGGATTTGTCCTGGTCCCTCAATACCTCCAAACTGATCAAGAAGGCGCAGCAGTGCCTTTACTTCCTGAGGAGGCTCAAGAAAGCTCACCTGTCCCCCCAGATCCTGACCAACTTTTACCGCTGTACCATCGAAAGCATCCTGACCACCTGCTTCACGGTATGGTACAGCAGTTGCACGGTAGCTGATAGGAAGGCACTACAACGGGTGGTGAAGACCGCTCAGTACATCATCGGTGCCCCGCTCCCTGCAATGGATGCCCTCCACCGAAAACGGTGTCTGAGACGGGCCGGGAAGATCATCAAGGACCCCTCCCACCCTAACCATGGACTGTTTGCCCTCCTCCCATCAGGGAGGTGGTACAGAAGCCTCAGGTCTCGTACAAGCAGGATGAGGAACAGCTTCTTCAACAACACTATCACATTGCTGAACTCGGAGTCCCGCCGATAGATTTCTCCAGTCTCTCCGTCCACATTGTTTGCTTATTCTGTATTTTTATTCTGTATATTATTCTTATTCTGTATTTTATTTCTATATTGCAATATTACTACGAACAGACGCTAAACTGCATTTTGTTGTACCCATACTTGTATCTGTGCAATGACAATTAAAATTGAATTGAATTGAATTGAATTGAATGTGGTGGAATAATATCTAAGAAAGTGCAGTAGAGCAGCATTGGCAGTAAGAGGAGGATCTATACAGTAGTCTATAGATAAAGGATCTATACAGTATAGATAAGGGTACACTATAGGTGGGGAAATATATGTACAGTGGGACATTGTAGTATGGATACACTGGGTGGGATATATGCAGTATAGACAGAAGTATTAGTACAGTAAGTACGTTGTGGATGGATATATACAGTATAAACAGAGGTAGAATATATGCAGTAGCAGTAGTGTAAGGAATACTGTAGAGCAGCATAAACAGTAGAATATATATATATATATATACAGTAGCAGTAGTGCAATGTTCGGGGGGAGATCAGTCACTGGGGGAAGGAGTGTGCGGAGTGTCCGAGGCAATCACCAATGTGCAGAGTTAAGTAGGGTAACAGACGCAGGGAAGAAGCTGTTCCTGAACCTGCTGGTCCGGCAACGGAGAGACCTGTAGCGCCTCCCAGATGGGAGGAGGGTAAACAGTCTGGTTGGGGTGAGAGCAGTCCTTGACGATGCTGCTCGCCCTTCACAGACATCGCTTGCTCTGGACAGACTCAATGGAGGGGAGTGAGGAACCGGTGATGCGTCGGGCAGTTTTCACCACCCTCTGCAGTGCTTTCCGATCGGAGACAGAGCAGTTGCCATACCATACTGTGGTACAGTTAGTAAGGATGCTCTCGATGGTGCAGCGGTAGAAGTTCACCAGAATCTGAGGAGACAGATGGACCTTCTTTAGTCTCCTCAGGAAGAAGAGACGCTGGTGAGCCTTCTTGACCAGAGTTGAGGTATTGTGGGTCCAAGAGAGGTCTTCAGAGTTGTTGACACCCAGAAACCTGAAGCTGGCAACACGCTCCACCTCCGTCCCATTGATATGGATGGGGGTGTGTATGCCACCTTTAGTCTTTCTGTAGTCCACAATGAGCTCCTTGGTCATCTTGGTGTTAAGGGCCAGGTTGTTGTCGGTGCCCCACGCTGCTAGGAGCTAGATCTCCTCCCTGTAGGCCGACTCATTGTTGTCGCTGATGAGGCCAATCAGAGGTTCAATGCCGACCTCTGATAATGTCTGTGCAGTTTGCATGTCCGCCCTGTGACCACATGGTTGCCTTTGGATGCTCTGGTTTCCTCCCACTCCTGGGTCAGTTTGTTAATTGGCTGCTCTAAATTGCCTATAATGTGTGGGTGAGTGGCAGAAATTGGGAGGAATTGATGCAAAATGGAAGAATAAAATGAGATTTATGACAGATCAGTGTAAATGGGTGCTTGACACCTGGAACTGATTCAGTGGCTGAAGGGCATGTTTCTGCACTGTATGACTCCATAAGTAATCACGAACTGGAACGCTGGCTGATATTCTCTTCCCATTGATACTGGGGCAGGGGATGGAGCAATGTGGATCACGAACAGGCGAATTGGTCCAATGAATGCAGCTCTGCATCAATTGAGATCAGACAGGTTTGCTTTGTTCTAACCATACCTATAATACTGCCAAAAACTGTTCTGATTAAGTATCTTGGAACTGAAACACTAATGGGCCTGTCCCAACGGCTTTTTCGGCAACTGCTGGCACCCGTCATCGATCGTGCAGATCACCGAAAATGTTCAACATGTTGAAAATTCAGTGGCAACCAGAAAGACACTAGGACTCTTTGGGCGACTGAGGAGACTACTCACGACCATACAGGCGACACCCTGGCAACATGTCGCGGGGCGAAGCCTGTATGGTCGTGAGTAGTCGCCCAAAGACCGTACCTTGTTCTGGTCGCCGCTGGATTTTCAACATATTGAACATTTTCGGCGACCTGCTGTGACTATGACAGGCAAGTCGCTGAAAAAATTGCGTAAGTGGGACAGGCCCATAACCGTTTCTCATTCCACAGATACTGCCTCACCTGAGTGTTGCGACATTTTCTGCGTTTATTTCGATTTTCCAGCAGTTTTTAAATTATTTCCATGGCCTTCTGCTAGTGTCCCAGGCAGGCTGGGTTTGTTTTGTGTGTGAGGTGCAATGGGAGCCACTCTCTGTGAAAGCAGTAGCAGTCGAGCCGGCCACACGGCACCTCTCACCACAAGCTTCAGGCCACTACCGTCCCTTTGTGCCTCTGTGTTTAGAGAACGATTGGTCTCTCGATATTAGTCCGTAAACAGCACTCTATGCAGACAATACACCAACGAAGAAGCTTAATGAAAGCTAAAATTAAAGAAATTGCCGTGTCAATGTAACATGGTGAGATATAACTACTTTCCATTGAGACAACTTTCATTTTTTAATTAAAAAAGATAAGACTTGTTTTTTTAATTTTTCATATTTTTCAACAACAGGAAAAGGCTGTTCGGTCCACTAATGCTGGTTCTTGGAGCACTCCGTATCCCCAACTATTTGCTTACCACTCATTCTATTTCCTACTGCCAACTTACGTACCAAGGATAAGGATGAGAGAGGTAAACCAAAAAAGAGGAAAAAAGGGAAGCAGAGAGAGTGAGAGACCAAGATAAACAAAAACGGGAGAAAGGGTGAGGAAGGTAGAATCATACAGGACCTGTGATGTTAGAATATTAATTAATAACTAATCCTACCCTCTGGAGCTAATTTAGTGCAACCACAAACCACTCATATTTGTGATGTGGGAGTGAACCCTTACGGTTACAGGGAAAACATGCAAACTTCACACAGACAATGCCCAAGGTCAGGATTGAACCTGGGTCACTGAAGCTGTGGCTCTACCAGCTGCACTGCTGTGGCCACAAAACTGCTCTCAATAGACTAATTTCTTGTCTGGCACCCCATAATTTGGAAGTGATCAATGTACCATTTTATTCTTTATAAAGTTGGAGAACCCATAAAATAATATTTATCCCACTTGCAGAGTTTTCTGGATTAAACGTAGTCACGTTTTAAACTGCCCACTCCCTATGTATTAAAAGATGTAATACAGAAACCAAAGCTAACATTGAATGCAATTCAAATAACCATTGATTAAGAGCTTAAAATGCATTCCACACAAAGTATGTTTCTGGTATAGTGTCATTGTCTAGATCATTCCTTGTTTCTCTCTCCATGTTTGCTGCCAAACCCACTGAGTGCTTTGGACAGTCTCGGTTTTTATTTCAGATTTTCAGCATGTGGAATATTTTACTTTTGGTTTGTCACCTTGTATCTGACACCGACAATAGAGAATTCTCTTTCAATATCTAGGCTATCACCATGGCCTGTCTGTTATATGGATATTAGAAATCGAAGCAGGAGTAGGCTATTCACCCCCTCATGCCTGCGCCACTATTCAGATCATGGCTCAGCTCAACTCTCCTGCACCAACCCCATATCCCTTCACTCCTTTGACATCTAAACATCTAGCTATCTCAGCCTTGAATACCACTGAGTTGGCACGGTGGCGCGGCAGTAGAGTTGCTGCCTTACAATGCCAGAGACCCAGGTTTGATCCTGTCTACGGAGGCTGTCTACGGAGACCGTGTGGGGTTTTCCCGGGTGCTCCAGTTTCCACCCACACTCCAAAGACGTACAGGTTTGTAGGTTAATTTGGCTTTGGTAAAAATTGTAAAATGTAAATTGTCCCTGGTGTGGAGTGTGTGCTAGTGCAATAGGGATTGCTGGTCGACGTGGACTCGGTGGGCTGAAAGGCCTGTTTGCACGCTGCATCTCTAAACTAAAACTATACTAAACTGAGCGTTCCCAACCTTCTTGGGTAGAAACTCCAGAGATTTGCCATTCTCTGCGTGGACATTTATTCTCACCTCTGTCGTGAATGGCTGACCCTTTCTTCTGAGACTATGACGCTCTGGTTCTAGACACCCAGACAAGGGGAAGTATCGATCTTGCATTCACCCATCAAGCCCATTAGACAATACCCAATAGGTGCAGGAGTAGGTCATTCGGCCCTTCGAGCCAGCACCGCCATTCAATGTGATCATGGATGATCATCCACAATCAATACTCCGTTCCTGCCTTCTCCCCATATCCCTTGACTCCGCTATCTTTAAGAGCTCTATCTAACTCTCTTGAAAGCATCCAGAGAATCGGCCTGCACTGCCTTCTGAGGCAGAGAATTCCACTGATTCACAACTCTCTGGGTGAAAACGTTTTTCCTCATCTGCGTTCTAAATGGCCTACCCCTTATTCTTAAACTGTGGCCCCTTGTTCTGCACTCCCCCAACATTGGGAACATGTTTCCTGCCTCTAGCATGTACAATCCCTTAATAATCTTATATGTTTCAATAAGATCCCCTCTCCTTCTAAATTCTAGTGTATACAAGCCCAGTCGCTCCATTCTTTCAATATATGACAGTCCATTCAACCCAGGAATTAACCTTGTGAACATACGCTGCACTCCCTCAATAGCAAGATGTCCTTCCTCAAATTTGGACACCAAAACTGCACACAATACTCCAGGTGTGGTCTCACCAGGGCCCTGTACAACTGCAGAATGACCTCTTTGCTCCTATACTCAATTCCTCTTGTTATGAAGGCCAGCATGCCATTCGCTTTCTTCACTGCCTGCTGTATCTGCATGCTTATTTTCAGTGACTGATGTACAAGGACCCCCAGATCTCGTTGTACTTCCCCTTTTGACACCATTCAGATAATAATCTGCCTTTCTGTTCTTGACACCAAAGTGGATATTTATCCACATTAAACTGCATCTGCCCACTCACCCAACCTGTCCAAGTCACCCTGCATCCTCATAGCATCCTCCTCACAGTTCACACTGCCACCCAGCTTTGTGTCATCTGCAAATTTGCTAATGTTACTTTCAATCCCTTCATCTAAATCATTAATGTATATTGTAAATAGCTGCAGTCCCGGCACCATGCATTGCGGTACCCCACTAGTCATTGCCTGCCATTCTGAAAGGGACCCGTTAATCCCTACTCTTTGTTTCCTGTCTGCCACGCCAACCAATTTTCTATCCATGTCAGTACCCTACTTCCAATACCATGTGTTCCAATTTTGTCCACTAATCTCCTATGTGGGACCTTATCAAAGGCTTTCTGAAAGTCACCACATCCACTGGCACTCCCTTGTCCATTTTCCTAATATCCTCAAAAAGTTCCAGAAGATTAGTCAAGCATGATTTCCCCTTCGTAAATCCATGCTGAATCGGACCGGTCCTGTTACTGCTATCCAAATGTGCCGCTATTTCATCTTTTATAATTGACTCCAGCATCTTCCCCACCACCGAAATCAGGCTAACTGGTCTATAATTCCTTGTTTTCTCTCCCTCCTTTCTTAAAAAGTGGGATGACATTAGCTACTGATCCTGAATCTATAGAACATTGGAAAATGATCACTAATGCATCCACAATTTCTAGAGCCACCTCCTTAAGTACCCTGGCATGCAGACCATCAGGCCCTGGGATGCAGACCATCAGGCCCTGGGGATTTATCAGCCTTCAGTCCCATCATTCTACTCAACACCATTTCATGCCTAATGTGAATTTCCTTCAGTTCCTCTGTCACCCTAGGTCCTCTGGCCACTAGTACATCTGGGAGATTGTTTGTGCCTCCTTAGTGAAAACAGATTCAAAGTACCTGTTCAACTTGTCTGCCATTCACCTGTTTCTGTCTTCAAGGGACCCACATTTGTCTTAACTATTTTTTTCCTCTTCACATACCTAAAGAAGCTTTTACTATCCTCCTTTATATTCTTGGCTAGCTAACCTTCGTACCTCATCTTTTCTCCCCCTATTGCCTATTTAGTTATTTTCTGTTGCTCTTTAAAAGTTTCCCAATCCTCTGCCTTCCCGCTCTTCTTTGCTATGTTATACTTCTCTTTTATTTGTATACTGTCCCTGACTTCCCTTGTCAGCCACGGTCGCCCCTTACTCCCCTTAGAATCTTTCTTCCTCTTTGGATGAACTGATTCTGCAACTTTTGTATTATTCCCAGAAATACCTGCCATTGTTGTTCCACTGTCACCCCTTCTAGGGTATCTTTCCAATCAACTTTAGCCAGCTCCTCCCTCATGCCTCCATAGTCCCGTTTGCTCAACTGTAATACTGACACTTCCGATTTTCCCTTCTCTCTCTCACATTGTAGATTAAAACATCATATTATGGTCACTACCTCCTAATGGCTCCTTTACCTTGAGTTCCCTTATCAAATCCGGTTCATTACACCACACTAAATCCAAAATTGCCTTCTCCCTGGTAGGCTCCAGTACAAGCTGCTCTAAGAATCCATCTCAGAGACACTCGACAAACTCCCTTTCATGGGGTCCAGCACCAACTCTGATTTTCCCAGTCTACCTGCATGTTGAAATCTCTCATAACCACCATAGCATTACCTTTGCGACATGCCAATTTTAACTCTTGATTCAACTTGCACCCTATATCCCGGCTACTGTTTGGGGGCCTGCAGATTAGTCCCATTAGGGTATTTTTACCTTTACAATTCCTCAGTTCTATCCATACTGACTCTACATCATCTGATTATATGTCTCCCCTTGCAAGGGACTAAATTTAATTCCTTACCAACAGAGCTACCCCACCTGTCTGTCTTTTCGATAGGACGTATACTCCTGAATATTCAGTTCCCAGCCCTGGTCCTCTTGCAGTCATGTCTCTGGAATTCCCACGACATCAAACTTGCCAATCTCTAACTGAGCCTCAAGCTCATCCACTTTATTTCTTATACTATGCGCATTCATATACAACACCTTAACTTCGGTATTCACTTCCCCTCTCACTATTGCCCCTGACCTTACTCTCTTATCCCTTCTCGAACTATCCTTCCCATTAATTCGGGAGCCTTTTGTAACTTTTCCTGTACTCATTTCCCCCTTAACTCCATCTTTATATTCCCAATTTGTCAACCCATCTTCTAAACCCAAAGGGGATGCATCCTAGTGGGCAATGTCTCCTTTTTTGACAAACACACTACCCCAGAAATAGACCGGGTGAACCTTTGACCCCCTTTCTCCATCACAAGAACATCCTTGTGGACCGAACTGGGTGGTAAATTCTGCAATGAATCCAGGATGTCACAATCGGACCTGATGTTAGAACTAGCACCCACATTAAAAAAATGTCACCATAACTGTAGCAGATGCCAACTGGGTCTCTCTGCAATGGAGTTTCTACAGGCTCTTTCAGACCCGCAAGAGGGCCGCAGGGTGGTGAAATGTGTCCTGTACCCACACTGCTTCCAATCTGCAGCCGACAAGAGCTCGCAGTTGACAGACACAAAATGCTGGAGTAACTCAGCGGGCCAGGCAGCATCTCTGGAGAAAAGGAATAGGTGCTGTTTCGGGCCGAGACCCTTCATCAGACTGAGAGTCGAGGAGGAAACTAGAGGTATGGGAAGATACAGAACAAAGCAGATCCTGTATCAATGACTCAGGAAAGGTTGAGCCGCTTTGGCTGTTGGCTGTTTGGACTTTGGAACAGTTAGCTGTTTGCTCTACTGTACCAAACCTAGCTTGTGCCAGCAATGACGTGGCGATGATGGAGTGACTGCTCCTTGTGTGCCTTTGATATCCAGACCAATAAATAGAAGTCCCATTGACAGTCATCCTTCCGCTTATGCACCACCTCAGGAATATGCCTTTACCTTATCGGTTCAGAAACAGTTTACGGAGCCTTGACATTGGGGGGAGCAGGGGAGGGGTTGGGCAATTTGGGGATCTATCACTCACATGCATAGGCTCTCAAACATCTGGAGTGTCAGACTGCATGCCTGAGTTTAGTTTATTGTCAAGTGAAAAGCCTGCTAACCAGTCAGCGGAAAGACAATACATGATTACAATCGAGCCATCCACATACACATGATAAAGGGAATAACGTGAATTAAATATCAGGGTTAGTGCAAGATAAAGTCCAAAGGAAGTCCAAGGATCTCCCAAGAGGTAGAGGTAGATGGTAGTTCAGGACTGCTCTCCAGTTGATGGTCCTGACTACATTTTGATATTCTGCAGAGCCCTGGGCTCCCGCTGGTCTGCACTGACCTACCCCAGGAGCTGAACATGTCCTCCTACCTGTGCGCAGCTGAGCAGTCTGCCTGAGGCACAATATTATTCAGCCCAGTGGATGGTAGTTCAGGAGAGCTGGACTGGAGGGAGTTGCACTCCCAGCACCCAAGTGAACAGAGAGAAGTCATTAATCATACAATCAGTTCTTAATTACTGTTTATACCAAGCTGTCTGCAGCCGCACTGCAAGAATGTCTATCACAGTGCAACTGAAACCACTGCTGGGTGACGTTAATGTGTTAATTACATTTTGCGTTGCCTTAGCACTATGCTAATTAACCCAACACGCTCAAGCACAAATGTTAATCGACAGTTAAGGAGAGCTCAGTCGCTGTCGCCCTGCCGACCATTGGGATGGCAGGGGAAGGACAGATGGGAGGGGGCAGCTGGCCAGCTGCCGTGACCTGCCGCATCCCTGGGACCCCCGGCCCAGTGACAGGAGGTTGATGGTCGCCGAGCTGGGGGATGAGAGCACGGGGCCAGACACTTGAATCTTGGCCCGTTCTAAGCCAGCAATAGGCCTCAGCTCATCTCTATGGCAACTTCATATTTTCCTCCCCTCTGCGTTACGTTATGTGTCTCTCCTTCTCTCTCACTCCCTCTGTGTCTCTCTCTCCCCCTCTCTACTTGCCCTTTTTCTTTCTCCCCTCTCCCCATCTTTCTTTACCTTCCTAACTCCCCCCCAACTCCACTTTCCTCTTCCTCCCACTCTCTCATTCGCCCCACCCCCTCACCCCGACTCTTTATCTCCCCATATCCACAGTCCAACTCTGTATTGTTTATATATGATTTATATATAATTAGGTTCTGTGTGGTGTCTGACTCTACGAGCCTGTGACACTTCCTGCAACCAAGCCTTACCCAAAACATTGACTGTCCATTTCCCCCTACTGGTGCTGTCTGGCCTGCTGAGTTACTCTTTCATTTTTTCTTTGCTTTTCATTGTTTTCTCCCTCATCCTACATGGCACATTGACCTGACGACACTCTCCTCCCACAATGTAGTGAAAGGGCTTCATTCAGGAGGGGGTGGTATTGTAATGTTTTCGTTATCGCTTGGTCAGCAACCTCCTGCCCAACACCACTGTGGTGCCACCTTCACCAGAAGGATTGTGGTGATTCAACAAGGCTGCTCCCCACCATGAATGAGTAGTAAATGCTGGCCTTGCCCACACCCCAGGCATCTCAAACCCCATCATTTCTAATGCTAGTGGACACCTTTGCTTGAATGGACTTGCTAAAATTTTAATTGAAAGTTTAGCAAAGCTTGATATAATATTTCCAGCAAATGGAAGAAACAGAAAAAGGTGCCCAGTCCCAACTTAAACATGGAGGACCATCAGCCGGAGTAAGCAACAGGCAGCACTGGGAGGGCAGGAGTTGGAGCTCGGTGGATCTCCCAGTCACCAGCAGGTGGCAGTCACCACCATTCTTGCAAGCTTCCGTCTCCTTACCCAAGCCGCTGTGTTTTCCTTTGTCCTCAGTTCAAGCGTGCCATTCCCAGTGTTTTCCATTTTCTCACTCTTTTGTCTGAAGCTTCAGCTTCCCGGGCTTTCCATCATCATCTCTGGTCCCCATGTACTCTCCATTGAGGATCAGGCTAGATTGTGGTACGGGATATTCGACTATGGAAAGCAGTTTCCCTGACATTGATCCTCTCTTTACCCATAATATATTACACACACAAAACACCAGATACACACCTAATATACACATATTAATATAATCCACACACAAACACCTCATGAATACATACAGACAACACAAACAGCCAATATACAATCCCAATCACATGCACACCCACAAACATGAATACACACCTTCACACTCTCAATACACACAAAAATCCAAAACATATAAACAAAATATCTAATAAGCACAGAAATACACACACACAACATGCGCACCCAAACCAACCCCATCAACACACAGAAATCCATACACGTTCACCCAGTACATAGACACAACAAATGCCAATATGTTGTTGGAAGGAATTGCAGATGCTGGTTTTAACCGAAGATAGACACAAAATGCTAGAGTAACACAACGGGGCAGACAGCATCTCTGGAGAGAAGGAATGGGTGAAGTTTAGGGTCAAGACCTTTCCTCAAATGCTTTTGAAGAAGGGATCCGAAATGTCACCCATTCCTTCTAAATGCTAATATGTGATTCACACTCACACTCACACAGACACATTCACCCAGCAGACATGCATTAGTGTACCTCCACACACCTTGGTGGGAGTAGAAGAAGGTATGTAATGTACGTAGGGAGTTTTAGGATGGAGCCTGGGTGAATGCTATTCCATCCTCATGTAACAGTCACTTTTGGTTAGGTACAGACTATATTTGTGTTTGAAAACACATTGGGGTGTTTGGGAAAAAAAGGGAAACAAAAGGTTATGGAAATAGAGAAGTGCTACTCGTGAAAAATGAAAACCAGCACAGATTTACTAGGCCAAAGGGTCTGTTTCTGTGCTGCTTTCTAGGAGGAGATTCTCAGCCCTCAACGCCACAGAGTTTCCCCAGTGTACGGGCAGGGTCACATCAATCCCCAAAGACACCACCACATCCCCAACCCTTCTTGTTGTGGCTACTTCAAAGTAAGCAGTGCTAGAGCTGTGGATCCGTGCACAAAGGCAATGAACAAGAGGGAGAGAGAGAGAGAGAGAGAGAAAGAGAGAGAGAGAGGGAGGGAGAAAGAGAGAGAGTGAGAGGAAGTGAGAGAAGGAGAGGGAGGGAGAAAGAGGGAGAGGGAGGAAGAAAGAGAGAGGAAGAGAGGGAGAAAGAGAGAGGGAGAGAGGGAGAAAGAGAGAGGGGAGAGAGGCTGAGGTGCAGAGAACACAGTGGAAACTGAGAGTAAAGTATAGATAAAGACAGGGAAACAAAAGCAAAGATATGAAGAGCCAGCCAGAGTGGGGAGCGAGTGTTGTACTGTGGTGCGACTGATAGAGCTGCTGCCTCCCAGCACTGGCAACCTGGGTTCAATATTGACCTCCGTCGCTGTCTGTGTGGAGTTTGCACATTCTCCATGTGACCGCGTGGGTTTCCTCCGGGTGCTCTGGTTTCCTCCCACATCCCAAAGACTTGCAGGTTGGTGGGTTAATTGGCCGCTGTAAATTGTCCCACTGTATAAAATGAGAGGTGGAACCTGGGGGAGTTGGTGGGAATGTGGGGAGAATAGGTTTCAGGGATTGGGACTGATGGGAATGGGCTGAGAGTTGGTATGGAGTCAGGGGCTGAATGGCCTCCTGCTACATTGTGGATAAATATGAGCAAGGTAGAGAGGGTGAGAGCAAGAGAGAGTAAGCGAGGGAGAGAGAGAAAGAAAGAGAGTTTAGGAAGGATGAGGGGGACCGAAACATAGAATTGTGAAAGGCTGGATAGAGTGAATGTGGAAAGGATATTTCCACTAGTGGGAGAGTCTAGGACCAGAGGCCATCGTCTCAGAATAAAAGGGCGTACCTTTAGAAAGGAGATGAGGAGGAATTTCTTTAGTCAGAGGGCGGTGAATCTGCAGAATTCGTTGCCACAGATGGTTGTGGAGGCCAAGTCACTGGATATTTTTAAAGCAGAGATTGATACTGTATGTTCTTGATTAGTAAGGATGTCAGGAGTTACAGGGAGATGGCAGGAGAATGGGGTTGAGAGGGAAAGATAGATCAGCCATGATTGTATGGCGGAGTAGACTTGATGGGCCGGATGGCCTAATTCTGCTCCTATAACTTATGAACTTATGAAAACAGAGAGAAAGAGAAAAGGGGAAGACTGAGACACATGCCCCCACAGGGCAGAAACAGACAGGGGTGGTAAGATTGAGGTGGGATGACGGGGTCAGGAGTAGCACTGGTAAATATCAGGACTTGGTGAGTTGAGCTACAAGTCGGGTTGTGGTTTTTTTGCTTGGGGATGTTGGGAGCTTGAGTTCGGACACGGCCGTGTCAGTTTACTGGGCAGCAGGGCTGGTCCAGAGCAATGCTACAGGAAAGCAGGTGTCTGATTAGGCTGAAGTCAAAATGTTTTGCCCTGAAACAGGCAAATTTTAAAATTATAAGAAGCAAAGTATTTCAAAATGATCGAGTGCGTTCTGACTTTCTCCGGAAGAAGGGAAGGAACGGCTTCCCAGAGATCGCATTGATGAGTTTAATGGCCCAATTAGCTGGCAGTGGAGAAAAAGAGACTTGCTGTTCTTGACAACAAGATGGCTGTTTTATTCATACTTCCCATCGCCATGGTAACTGTGGAAGGGAAGATCTTTCGGGGATAGTTTGATCAGCAATCTCTAAAGCTGTCCTGTGGGAAGGCGGAGAAACAATTGACGTGGCCTTTCAGCCTTTGGCTTCCGTTGAGCCAGGCCAGGGTGAGCTCTGCAGAAGGTCGCAGTGACCTGTGGCTTGAGTTTGTCTTGTTAACAGCGAGGAATAAAGATTTGCTTAATCCAACAAGTGCTGTTATCCTCCTGTAGCTGCGCTAGGTTGTGTGGAGTGAGAAGCCTGCTGTGGTACATCCAGTTATTCTCTTTCCCACTGACACCCTGGGTGAAGAAGGGTTTCGACCCGAAACATCATCCGTTCGTTCTCTCCAGAGATGCTGACTGTCCCGCTGAGTTACTCCAGCATTTTGTGTCTATTTTCATTTAAACCAGCATCTGCAGTTCTTCCTACACCCTGGGCGAGGCAGGAGCCACAAGTGACAGCATCGCTGGGGGTTCATGTTCATAAGTAATAGGAGCAGAATTAGGCCATGTGGCCCATCACGTCTACTTCGCCAGACAATCATGGCTGATCTATCACCATATAACCATATAACCATATAACCATAACAGCACGGAAACAGGCCATCTCGGCCCTTCAAGTCCGTGCCGAACAATTAATTTTTTTTTTTTTTTTTTTAATTAAAAATAAAATACTTCCCCCTAGTCCCATCTACCTGCACTCAGACCATAACCCTCCATTCCTTTCCCGTCCATATACCCATCCAATCTATTTTTAAAGGATAACATCGAACCTGCTTCCACCACTTCCACTGGAAGCTCATTCCACACAGCTACCACTCTCTGAGTAAGAAGTTCCCCCTAATGTTCCCTAAACTTCTGTCCCTTAATTCTCATGTCCCCTTGTTTGAATCTTCCCTACTCTCAATGGGAAAAGCTTATCCACGTCCACTCTGTCTAACCCGCTCATAATTTTAAAGACCTCTATCAAGTCCCCTCTTAACCTTCTGCGCTCCAAAGAATAAAGACCTAACTTGTTCAACCTTTCTCTGTAACTTAGTTGCTGAAACCCAGGCAACATTCTAGTAAATCTCCTCTGTACTCTCTCTATTTTGTTGACATCCTTCCTATAATTAGGCGACCAAAATTGTACTCCATACTCCAGAATTGGCCTCACCAATGCCTTGTACAATTTTAACATTACATCCCAACTTCTATATTCAATGCTCTGATTTATAAAGGCCAGCACACCAAAAGCTTTCTTTACCACCCTATCTACATGAGATTCCACCTTCAGGGAACTATGCCACAGTTATTCCTAGATCCCTCTGTTCAACTGCATTCCTCAATTCGCTACCATTTACCGTGTACGTCCTATTTTGATTTGTCCTGCCGAGATGTAGCACCTCACATTTGTCAGCATTAAACTCCATCTGCCATCTTTCAGCCCACTCTTCCAAATGGCCTAAATCTCTCTGTAGACTTTGAAAATCTACTTCATTATCCACAACACCACCTATCTTAGTATCATCTGCATACTTACTAATCCAATTTTCCACACCTTCATCCAGATCATTGATGTACATGACAAACAACAGTGGACCCAACACAGACCCCTGAGGCACCCCACTAGTCACCGGCCTCCAACCTGACAAACAGCCATCCACCATTACTCTCTGGCATCTCCCATTCAGCCACTGTTGAATCCATCTTGCTACTCCACCATTAATACCCAACAATTGAATCTTCTTAACCAACCTTCCATGAGGAACCTTGTCAAAGGCCTTACTGAAGTCCATATAGACAACATCCACTGCTTTACCCTCATCCATTTCCCTAGTAACCTCTTTCGAAAAATTCAAGAAGATTAGTCAAGCATGACCTTCCAGGCACAAATCCATGTTGACTGTTCCTATCAGACCCTGCTTATCCAGATGCTTATATATATTATCTTTAAGTATCCTTTCCATTAATTTGCCCACCACTGACGTCAAACTAACAGGTCTATAATTGCTAGGTTTACTCTTCGAACCCTTTTTAAACAACGGAACAACATGCGCAGTACGCCAATCCTCCGGCCACTATTCCCGTTTCTAATGACATTTGAAATATTTCTGTCATAGCCCCTGCTATTTCTACACTAACTTCCCTCAATGTCCTAGGGAATATCCTGTCAGGACCTGGAGACTTATCCGTTTTCATATTTTTCAAAAGTGTCCGCACCTCCTCTTCTTTGAATCTCACAGTTTCCATTGCTACTCTGCTCGTTTCCCTTACCTCACATAATTCCATATCCTTCTCCTTCGTGAATACCGAAGAAAAGAAATTGTTCAATATCTCCCCCATCTCTTTTGGCTCTGCAGATAGCTGTCCACTCTGACTCTCTAATGGACCGATTTTATTCCTTGTTATCCTTTTGCTATTAATATAGCTGTAGAAACCCTTTGGATTTACTTTCACCTTACTTGCCAAAGCAACCTCATATCTTCTTTTAGCTTTTCTAATTTCTTTCTTAATATTCTTTTTACATTCTTTATACTCCTCAAGCACCTCATTTACTCCATGCTGCCTATAATTATTGTAGATCTCTCTCTTTTTCCGAACCAAGTGTCCAATTTCCCTTGAAAACCATGGCTCTTTCCATTTTTTACTTATTTCCTTTCAACCGAACAGGGACATAAAGATTCTGTACTCTTAAAATTTCACCCTTAAATGTCCTCCATTTTTCTTCTACATCCTTCCCATAAAACAACATGTCCCAATTCACTCCTTTTAAATCCTTTCGCATCTCCTCAAAGTTAGCCTTTCTCCAAACAAAAATCTCAACCCTAGGTCCAGTTCTGACCCTCTCCATAATTATATTGAAACTAATGGTATTGTGATCACTGGACCCGAAGTGCTCCCGACGCATACCTCCGCCACTTGCCCTGTCTCATTTCCTAACAGGAGGTCCAGCACTGCCCCTTCTCTAGTAGGTACCTCTATGTATTGCTGCAAAAAACTATCTTGCACACATTTTACAAACTCCAAACCATCCAGCCCTTTTACAGAATGTGTTTCCCAGTCTATGTGTGGAAAATTGAAATCTCCCACAATCACTACCTTGTGCTTACTACTAATATCTGCTATCTCCTTACATATTTGCTCTTCCAATTCTCGCTCCCCATTTGGCGGTCTATAATACACCCCTATAAGTGTTGCTACACCTTTCCCATTTCTCAGTTCCACCCAAATAGCCTCCCTAGACGAGCCCTCTAATCTATCCTGCCAAAGCACTGCTGTAATATCTTCCTTGACAAGCAATGCAACACCCCCACCTCTTGCCCCTCCAATTCTATCACCCCTGAAGCAACGAAATCCTGGAATATTTATTTGCCAATCACAGCCCTCCTGCAACCATGTTTCACTGATCGCCACAACATCATACTTCCAGGTGTCAATCCAGGCTCTAAGCTCATCCACCTTTCTTACAATGCTCCTAGCATTAAAATATACGCACTTAAGAAACCCACCACCACTTATTCTCTGTTTATTATCTTTTTCTTCTTTCTCCCCTACATTTTGGGTCCGAGTGCTTCCCTTCTCTGCCTCCTGCCTCCCACATTTTCCACTAGCTTTCTCTATTTGAGTCCCTCCCCCCAACCGTTCTAGTTTAAAGTCTCCCCAGTATCCTTCCCTCTCAATCCCATTCTCCTGCCTTCTCCCCATAACCCTGACACCAATACTAATCAAGAATCCGTCAATCTTTGCCTTAAATATATCCATTAACTTGGCCTCCGCAACCGTCTGTGGCAATGAATTCCACAGATTTCTCGCCTTCTGACTAAAATAATTCCTCCTGATTCTTCTTCTAAAGGTGTTGCCTGTAATTCTGAGGCTATGGTCTCTGGTGATAGACACTCCCACTAGTGGAAACATCCTTTCCATATCCTCGGACAGAAGCAATCTCTGTTGCACCAGCCCTGGGCATGGATATTGTGCTCATGTAATAGAATC
>JAXLNO010003658.1:35999-117140 GCA_038087875.1 Malacoraja senta
TCTATCCTCACCTTCTCCATCATAGTCTGGTTTGGCCCAGCCACCAAGCACGACATCCGGAGGCTGCAGCGAATCGTCCGATCAGCTGAGAAGGTTATTGGTTGCGACCTTCCCTCCATTGACAAACTGTACTCTGCAAGGGCCAGGGAAGCGAGCGGGTAAGATCATCTCTGACCCCTCTCACCCTGGCCACAAACACTTTGAATCACTTCCCTCTGGAAGGCGACTCCAGACTGTCAAAGCTCCCACAGCCAGACATAAAAACAGCTTTTTTCCACGAGTAGTAGCTCTACTCAATAACCAAAATCTGTAGCCTCCTTTTGCTCTGGTATTTTTATTTAATTCACATGTTTAATCGATAATGTTTTATTATTAATGTTTAATGTTTTTTGTGTCATTCCTAACTGTCACTGTATGTCATATTGTTGACCAATGGAGTATTTTTTAATACTCTGGGACTAAACCTCTCCACAGCTCCTGCACTGAACTAGAAACTGCAATAGCATTCTTCCTGCACCTGGGACTCGGCTTCACTGCTATCAGCCTGCCAAGGTGCTGAGTGATGGTGCCTTGACTGTTGACGTGGATCAGGAGCCGAAGGCAGGGAGAGCAAATGTCACAGATCCTTGGATGGCGGGTCACGTGACAGGAAATGGAGGAGGGTAACATGGCCACCGTGAACTGTGGATTATCAGCTGACAGGAAGACAGCATTTCATTGGAGAATGATGCATTCTGTTTCCCCGCTATACAATACCCCAGTGTACAAATTATCTGTAGAGTTATTGAAGGAGCTGAGTGAATAATAGAGGTATAATTACCCTTGGGCTTGAGATGACATCAGAAACCTTGAGAAGCGGCTCAGGTGGCTTATGAGGTTGTGTGACCTTGATCATTCAATTACAGCTCTGAGTCTACGAGTTTCCTTTATTAGGGGCTCTGCAGTCCTAGTGAATGAAACTATTGTAAGCACTGCTTCTATTACTTGAGGTACAATGTGTGATTGAATGATCTCACAATCCCACCACCGTCCGTGGCTCGATGGAGACTAGGGTCTAATGGATGCTCACTGTCAGGGTTTGCTTCAGACCAGCCCTATCCACAGGCAGTGTGGGACCATCACAGTCAAAGAGTCAAACAACGCAGAGACCCCATCTAGGTATCCAGGTGTGGACTCTTATATATCGGAGACTAAGCGCAGACTGGGCGATCGTTTCACTGAACACCATCGCTCAGTCCGCCTTGGCCTGCGCAATCTCCTGGTTGCCAAACAATTCTACTCCTTCTCCCATTCCCATATTGACCTTTCTGTCCTGGGCCTCCTCCATTGTCAGAGTACTTTCTATATCTCTTGTTTCCCTCTGCCCTGACTCACAGTCTGAAGAAAGGTCTCAACCCAAAATGCCACCCATTCCTTTTCTCCAGTGATGATGCCTGACCCGTTGAGTTACTCCAGCTTTTTGTGCCAATCTTTGGTGTAAACCAGCATCTGCAGTTCCTTCCTACACAGAGACAAGCCCTTCAGCCCATCATGTCCATGCCAACCATCGTACTAATCCCATGCAGAACCCATTCCTAGATCAATATCTTTTTGAATGTTACATACAATCATTTTGAACCTACATTGTGCAAACTGGTTGTTTGGTCCAATTGCTCGGCAACACTTCACAAGAGTTTCATCTAATCAGACCTGACTAGCAACTCCTCCTGTTCCCCTTCCCTCCACTTTATCAGCTTCAAGGCACTATCTCCTGCCCCCTCTCTCACCTACATATAAGTAAATGCCCTCATACAGAGTGGTAATGTTTTAGAATTCTCTACCCTGGAGGATTGTGGAGACTAGGTCACCGGAGATATTTAAACAGGTGGCAGATACACACATAGGTAATTGCAGGGGATTTGACAACAGCTTAGATCAGTGGTGAACATATCGAATGGTGGGACAGGTTTGAGGAGCCAAGTGGCTTGGTCTTTTCTTCTTGTGAATACCTTATGGTTTTTATTAGCGATCTTCACTGTGGACCCTCCCGCCTCCCCATCATTCCCCCATGAGTACGTCACCTCCATGACTGTCTTACCTACTTTAAGGCAGTGATCCCATCACCCCACAGACTCCTCTGGAGGAATTAATTAAGGCTTGTTTTCACCGTTTGTTGATAAGTTTGAACCGCATGGTGATAACTGGGAACTGTGTGACTCTCCCTGGAACCTGATCCTCAGGAACATTGTTATCTTTATGAAAAGCCTCAGGCTTCCAAACCCTTGTATGTGGGCAGGTCCACCAATCAGGAACCATTGGACAAACAGAGACCACCAATCAGGATCCTCATACAGATGCCCAGCAATCAGTTCACTTGTGTTCAGGCATCCACCAATCAGAACCCAGTGCACATGGATCTCAAGAGGACTGAAACCCACAAACGAGGAAGATCCCCTCCAATCAGGGTCCGGTAACAAACCTTCTTCCTTGTAATCCCCCCGATAACCCACCCTCCTTCTGCTAACCTTCTCTCTCTCTCCCTAGTAACTCACTCTTGTTCTAGTAACCCCATCTCCCTAGTATCTCACTCTCTCCCTGGTAACCACCATCTTCCCTGTAACCCACCACCTCCTTCTAACCCCCCCCCCCCCCCAGTTAATCCCAGCCAAATTGGAGAGGTTAGGACTTTAAAATGGGGTAAAAGCTTCAGGGCTGCTGGGAGATTTGGTCAATTTGGAATTTCTCTCTGCAGAACTGGGACAAGGTGCAAAGTGGTGCCAGTTTGTCTAGAGCCTAGATCCAAGCTGCAGGAAAAGAATAAGAACATCTGCAGACCCTGTCAATTAGGTGCAAAATGCACAGAATGGATTGGATGACTGCAAACCAGACATACACTTTGTAAATAATTGTAAATAATGTTGCAGAGTAATAATGCGCCCAAAACGTGGTCATAGTTGGCAGACTGCAGCTGTTTTAACGAGAGCCTGACGCGCTTCATTGGGCGAGGGGTGGCCCAAGGTTAGATTTGGTATCCAATTGGTGGGGTATTGAAATACAGGTCTGACCTACGTATCGATCAGATCTTTGCCAGGAGCGCGGATTGGAAAGGTTCGCTCTGAAAATCAGCATCGATAACTGCCAGCGCAAAGCAGCTAGGCGCTGAACCCCCAGTGCCCAGCAGAAAGGAGTGTCTGCATGTAGACACTCCTGAGTCCTGTGTGACGGATGAGGAATCTCGTAAAGGTACTGGGCTCGGTGGTCGGAGTATAGATTGGCCGGAATACTCTAGTCCATTCGAGAATTCAATTGGGCAATTTTAGTTTGATTTGAGTGCCCGCGTTTGAGAAGGGATACGCACTAAGATCAGTGTTACAACTGTGGGGGTTGGGACATTGGAGTCGGTCGTGTCCTATGAGTGAGTACTATCGAGAAGGAAAGGGGCAGAGATGAAGGCCACGGGGTTTCTGAAACCAGTGGATTCCGAGAGGGTACCCTGAAGGTAGAGGACGAGGACACTGGCAAGGAGATCAGGGGGCAGGGACATTTTGGCAATCCAACCCATTTCGTTAGCCCTAACCTGCCAGTTAACAGTAATACCATCTATTAAATTTGAAGGCGTCCTCACATGGCCCGAGAAACTACAGTAAAACCAGAAGAACCTCACCCCTTCCAAATTTTAGGAGGAGACACATAGAATCTAATTCTTGAGAATCCCTCACTGAAAGGAAGAAGTAAGAAACATGGTAGCTAGCGTGAGAAGGAATGGTAACTAATGGTAAAATAAATAAATAAGCAAGCAAGTTGAGTGACGTGACCATCCGAGGGAGACTGTCCGGGGGGTGGGTGGGGGGGCACTCAGCAGGGCCGGTTCAGAGCCGCAATAGCTCTTGGAATAAAGCTGTTTCTGAGTCTGGAGGTTCGGGCGTAGAAGGCCTTGTAACGTCTGCCGGAGGGAAGTAGTTCAAGCAGTCCGTTACAAGGGTGTGATGAGTCCTTATGGATGCTGACGGCCTTCCTGAGGCACCGTGTGTGGTAGATGCCCTCCAAGGCTGGTAGCTCTGTCCCAATGATCCTCTGCGCTCTGTGGACGACACGCTGAAGAGCTCTCCTCTCCGCCTCCGTGCAGCTGAGATACCACACAGAGATGCCATACGTTAATATGCTCTCTGTGGTGCAGCGGTAGAACGTTGTCAGCAGCTGTTGGGGCAGACCAGTCTTTTTTAATGTCCTCAGGAAGAATAGTCGTTGCTGTGCCTTCTTGACCAGCACAGCGGTGTTGGTGGACCATGTGAGGTCCTCTGAAATGTGAGTGCCCAGAAACTTAAAGCTGGACACTCTCTCCACACTTTCCCGTAAATGGAGATTGGGGCGTATTCTCCATTATGGGACCTCCTGAAGTCAATAATCAGCTCCTTGGTCTTGGAGGTGTTTAGTGACAAGTTGTTATGAGCGCACCAGTCCGCCAGGTTCTGCACCTCCGCTCTGTATTTTGTTTCATCACCGTTGGTGATCAGCCCAATCACTGTTGTGTCGTCTGCAAACTTCACGATGGTGTTGGTGTCGAATGCAGGGACACAGTCGTGAGTGAAGAGGGAGTAGAGCAATGCTGTGGAATAAGAAGGATGAGAGAGAGACACTGAAATTTGAAGTAGTAAATTGAAGGCTGAGACTGAATTGGGTTGAATTAGAACACATTTCATGGTTTGCTTTAAATTAGAGTCATGCCTGTAGGGAAATTTGGACTGAACCCAGCTGAAATTTATATGAGAACCCGTCATCAGATATACATATTATAACATTGTGTGAATATGAAGAAGGCTGATTGGTGTTGATCCTAGGATAATAAAGAGTATATTAGGGAACGGAATAGGAATAGGGATACAATGATAGAGTAGAATATAATAGGTTCAATAGAGAATGGAACAGGAGTAGGTATAGCAGAATGACAGTGAATGTATGGGAAAGCAGTTTTTCAAGAATTATAGGTTATAGGTTTGACTGTGGAAAGGGATGGAAGAATGGGCAACAACACGGATGGAGGGAATTCGCGCCCACGAAAACTCGGGACGCTTGGCAAGATTCTAGGAAGAAACGTCATCATCTTGTGTTGCTGATAGATGGAAAATGTAAAGGACACACTTATGTATATCTGGTTAGCTGTTTATTGGACTATTTGGATATCATAAATGATGGGTTATCATATATGGATGGAATGTTAATCCTGAAAAGGAAGGAATGTTAATCCTGGCCAGATTGGAGAGGCTAGGACTTTAAAATGGGGTAAAAGCTTCAGGGCTGCTGGGAGATTTGGTCAATTTGGAATTGCTCTCTGCAGAACTGGGACAAGCCGTGGAGTGGTGCCAGTTTGTCTAGAGCCTAGATCCAAGCTGCAGGAAAAGAATAAGAACATCTGCAGACCCTATCAATTAGGTGCAAAATGCATAGAATGGATTGGATGACTGCAAACCAGATATACACCTTGTAAATAATTGTAAATACTGTTGCAGAGTTCTACTTTGCCGAGTGTTGATTTGTTGAGGTATTGAGTCTTGTCTGGTTTTCTTGCAGATCAGGGTAAATGTTGCTATGTTTGATTCCTTGAGAAGCCCTGTTTGAATACAATGTATTAGCTGCTGTATTATTGGGTTAGGGAAATATCTGTTATGTATGGGGTTAATCGATATCTGTAATTGGATTGTAAAGAGACCACCCCCATGTGTTTCGGCCCCTCGAGGTCCCGGGACATATAAAAGTCCACTGCCACGAGGTCTCATGTCCATCTTCTGGGAGAGCGCTTAGGATTGCGTGACCTTCTGGAGTGTCTCTGTTTGAGCGAGGACTTGAACAGACAGATAGTGGTGGGAACTGTAATTGTGTTTTGTAAAAATAAAGATTAGTTGATCAAGTGCTTGATTCAGTGGTTTTTGACTGAATCTAGACTGGGGGGAAGCTTAGAACGAGCAATTTACACCCCCATCTCCCAAGTAGCCCACCATCTCCCTGGTAACCCACCTTTCCCATGGTAACCCTCACCCTGGTAACCCCTAATCCCTCTAATGACCCACCTACTCGCTTGTAACCTACTGTCTGCCTGGTAACCCATCATCTCCTTGGTAACCCATCATCTCCCTGGTAACCCACCATCTCCCTGGTAACCAACAACCTCCCTGGTAACCACCATCTCCCTGGACCAGTCAAGGCAGAATGTCTGGTCCTTTTCCCTGTGGGAGCTTGCTGTCTGGTGTTGGCAACCATGTTTACAAGTGCGTGTATGCCCTGAGCTGATGAATGTGTGGAGGAGCTAAGTCCTTCCCCTTCCCCTCCTTCTGACAACCTGTGTTACCTTCTCCCCATGGGGAATGCTGGGAACTATGGGTCACCACTCAGCCCCAGGCCTTGACTATCTGCCCTTTGTGCAACCCCCTCATCCCAGCCCAACACCATCCGAGGATGACCTCAAGACCTGGTGAGTTATGAACAAGGCCCAGCATGTTGCACTGAGCCTGTGAATTGTTGCCCCCCTTTCCCTGTCTCACTGCTGTACCCCCTCCTCAGATGAAAGCCAAGTGCTAATAGGTCACTGCGCATCAGTTTCTCTGCTCTTGAATAATTACACATGGTGTTTCATCCCTTCACGAACATTGAGAGCAGAGTTGAATTGAATACAAATTTCTTGCCTTTTAAAAAAGTGTTAACAACCTTGATGATTGAAAACATGGTGTTCCATACATCTGAAAAGAATAGCTTTATTCTCCAGTTTAAATAAGCCTTAAAATAGCAAAGGTTTCCCAAGGAGTTTCTGATCAATTATTAGCAGCTCTGGCTCTGGTTGCCAAGGAAACAGCAAGTAGAAAATGCTGCTCTGTTCTTTTGGGAAATTGCAACCCAGTTTTTTACATTAGCAGGTGGAGTAGGCTGAGCCTTGCAATCGTTCTGTCTAATTGAGAAAGTGTCTGTGAGAGTGTGAGTACATATGCTTGTGTATATGTGTGCATGTGTGTGCACCCATCTGTTGTATGTGTGAATGAGTGAGTGCACATGTGCTTGTGTGTACCTGACTGTGTGCCTGTATGAGTCTGCATGTGTATATGTGTGTGTGCATGCATGTGTGTGTGTGCAAGTTGTGCATGTTTGTGTGTGCATGTGTATGTTCACATGTATGTGTGTGCATGTGTAAGTGCACATGTGTTTGTGTGTGTGTACATGTCAGTGTGTATGTGTGCATGTGTGCGTATGTGTCTGCTTGCATGTGTATGTGTGAGTGTGCATGTGTGTGCCTGCCAACACTAGGGAGGATTATCCTTCAGTCTCCAAGAATAAAAGATTAATCACTCACCACGCTACAGATGTTTCATAAGGAGTTTATGGGGAAGTTGTGTTTACTAATGTTACAGGAATGTTTATAAGGTCATAAGGGATAGGAGCAGAATTAGGCCATTTGGCTCATCAAGTCTACTCCGCCATTCAATCATGGCTGATCTATCTCTCCCTCCTAACCCCATTCTCCTGCCTTCTCCCACTTAACCCCTGACAACCATATTAATCAAGAATCTATCTATCTCTGCTTTAAAAATATCCGTTGACTTGGCCTCCACAGCCTTCTGTGCCAAATAATTCCACAGATTCACTACCCTCTGACTAAAGAAATTTCTCCTCATCTCCTTCCTAAAGGAACGTCTTTTAATTATGAGGCTACGACCTCTAGTCCTAGACTCTCCCACTAGTGGAAACATCCTCTCCACATCCACTCTTTCGAAGCCGTGAACTATTCGGTACGTTTCAATAAGTGCCTCCTCATTCTTCTAAACTCCATGGCCGCTGCAGGTATTGGGGGCAGGGGTCACGACAGATACTGGATGTGGGTCACTGATGGAATCTCCACAATGTGTCCCACCCAGGTTAGGCTGAGCTCCGTAACAGGGTCAACCTTCTGACCTCTCCACAACCCCTGCAACCTAGCCGGATTCTCGTTTCTTCTACGGGTTCAATATACCACCTCATCTTTAGGCTGTTAGGAAAACTGAAGCATCCTGAGGAAACCCATACGGAGAACATGCAAACTCCACAAAGACTCTGCGACAGGTCAGGAACAAAAAACGAGTTCCCCAAAACTGTGAGGCAGGAGCTCTAACCATCGAGCTATAGTTCAAAGAATGTCCCCTCCCCTTCATCAGCCATCTGGTTGTCTCCTCCCCTCCCCCAGCCCTCGGGCTCCTCCTCCGCCTTTTTCCTTTTTTCCTTTCTTCTCCCCACCCCCTATCAGTCTGAAGAAGGGTTTCGGCCCGAAACGTTACCTATTTCCTTCGCTCCATAGATGCTGCTGCACCCGCTGAGTTTCTCCAGCATTTTTGTGTACCTTCGATTTTCCAGCATCTGCAGTTCCTTCTTTAACAGTTCAAAGAATGGAACTGATTAGCTAGAACTCGTTCCTTCGTGTTTTATGTGCATTTACAAGGGCAGCTGAATATCCCGTTCACATTTTGGAAACTCTGACAGTGCTACACAAGAGTAATGGCCTAAATAAAGTGCTTATCACTGCTGTAGGGACTTGAATATCAAACCCTGTGAGTCACAGGGAACTGGGTTAAGGACAACTTTTAACATCTTACTCTTTGTGAATCTACACTTGCCAAGTGCATTATTCAGCCCTGGCCATTGCTGCTGAAGTTGACATAGCTCTGGAACCACAGTGAGGGAGAGCAGTGCGCTCGTTGATCAAGGTCCATGTTTTTATTTTGTTCAGCGCTGACTCTACACTGCTATTAATCAACCTTGATGTTTTAATGCTGATAAATTAGCATGTGGTCTCAACGTGGTCTCAAATCAACTGCTGGAATCAATTTTTTTTAATCACATAGGGGTAATTGAGCCTGCATCTCATGTTAGCGAGGGAATTTGTACCACTGCTTGGTGCATGTGTGTGTGTACTGTATACTGGATAAGGCTAGGCCCTAGTTCTCTGGGCTTACATTTGAGGTCAGTACTCTATCTTTCTCTGTCACACACACACACATAAAGGATCCCCCAACCACCTGATCTTCACAACACCAAGAGGCTCATTCACAGCCAAGCTCTACCCTTCTCGCAATAGAACAGGTCAATGGTCTTGAAGACACAAGAGACTGCAGATTCTGGAATCTTGAGAAAAACTCAAAGTGCTGGAGGAACTCAGTGGGTCAGCCGGTATCTGCGGAGGGATTGGACAGGTGAAGTCTCAGTTCGGGATCCTGATGCAGGGTTCTGACCTCAAATATCGCCTGTCCATTCTCTCCGCAGACCTGCTGCGTAACTCCAGCACTTTGTGTTCGGGTCAATGAGCATCCTGCCGTTCTGGGGTGGAGCAAGTAGTTTTAGTTTAGTTTAGTTTAGAGATACAGCGTGGAAACAGGCCCTTCGGCCCACCGGGTCTGCGCCGACCAGAGATCCCCGCATATTAACACCATCCTACACACATTAGGGACCATTTTTACATTTACCAAGCCAATTTACCTACATAGTAACTCTGTCCAAACCGAATGATATCAACAAGCAGCAAAACAGCAGGCTGTTTGGGCCATTGTGTCTGTCCCTGCTCTTTGAACAAACTGTCTAATTATTCTGGATACACAGGAGAGAGCAGAAGTTGAAACCTTGTTCAAATATTGACCTGCTGGAAGAACTCATTAGGTCAGGCAGCATCTGCGTCAATGTTTCGGGTTGAGACCTTGCATCAGGACCTGATTATTCTCCTTTCGTGCTCCACCCACCAAGTCTCCACCAACAGCTCTCCAGCTTTGCAGGTATTTATCCAATTATCTATAGGATGTTACTGTTGGATCTTTGCTTTCCAGGTCATAACTTTGGGGAGTGTGCACAAGAGGTTCACCAGGTTATTGGCTGAGGAGTGGGGAAAGAGTATAATTGGCAGAGGATAAACAAACTTGGATTGTTTTCTCTGGAGCATCAGAAGCTGAGGTTGACCTGATAGAAGTATACAAAATAATGAGCGGCAGAGACAGGGTCGACAGTCAGAACCTTTTTCCCGGGATAGAAGTAATTTACTAGAGGACACAGATTTAAAGTGAGGCGGAACTTTAAAAGAGTTTTGAGAAGAAAGTTTTTTACACAGAGTGGTGGGCGCCTGGGACATGCTGCCAAGGGAGGTGGTGGGAGTAGATACAATTGCAATTTTTTAGAGGCATTTAGGCAGACACATGAACAGGTAGGGAATGGAGATACACAGATCATGTGCAGGCAGGTGAGATTAGTTTAGATTGGCATCATGGTCGGTATGGGCTGAAGGGCATGTTTCTGTATGCAAATGTCGATACATATACAATGTATACATGCACAACAGCACTCTACAATACATGTCCTGATGTTAACTGAAGGAGAAACCATGGAATGGAAGTGAAGCCTTGCTCATCATTGAGCAACATCTCTTTAAAATCCACGTGTGTGATTGGGGAGCTTGTTTAACATCTAGGCATTCTACTGGAGGGCCAGTGTGGTTGGATGGATTGATACTTGATGGTTAAAGAGATGAGAGTTGTTAACTGAGTCAAACTGGTCACTTGTGTCAGGAACTATTCAGTGCATGGGTCCAAACCAGCACCGCAGTTCAAATCCAACACAAGCGTGGGTTCAAGTCTTGCTTTTGTTTCAGGCATCCATGCAGGATGTCCCAAGCCACTTTGAAGCCCACCAAGTATTGTCAAAGGATGCCTTTTATTGGTAATTCAGCGAACACGGGTGTCATAGGTTATGAGGAGAAGGCAAGAGAATGGGGCTAGGAGGGAGAGATAGATCAGCCATGATTGAATGGTGGAGTGGACTTGATGGGCCAAATGGCCAATTTCTTTCCTATCACTTATGATCTTATGAACACAACAGACTTGGCACACTGAAGATTTACTCAAGCAATGCAAACCATCACCATGTAATCTGACTCCATGATATAGGGATTGGATAATACTGTCAGTAATAACTTCCCTCCACAACAGACCCATGGGATCCTTGATATTTAGTTTGGGGGGGGGGGTGGTGGTAGTGGTGGGTTTGTTGGGACAATGATTTAAGATTGCGTTTGTAAGGTGACGCCTTTGACAACACACCACTCCGTCAGTGAAACCAGGATGATTAGCAGAGGTTACATGCTTCACTTCTATCATTTCCTACCCAGAGATGAGAATTATACAAACTGAGCAAATCAAATCGGACAACACCCTCTTCCCAGTCGCTGAACACACTGATGTTTAATAATGGCTGGCCAATTGAAATTTAGTGTTACAAAAGATCTTCTTCATTGAAACCCTTCAAGTAGTTTTCTGGGGATAAATGTCAGACTCGGGTGTGGGAGGAGGTGTTATTCCCAGAGTTAATTTTGTAAATTCACAGTGAAATGAATGGAGCCCCTAACAGATGTGGGATGATCGGAACTCATTCCAGGGAGTGGAAAACCAATCACCAATCACCGAGAGGAGGGAAACAACCAACTCATTGCAAGAGATTCACATTTGTGCATCCCATTATCTCCCCATTGGCAAAATCCCTGCCTCACGCCCTGATGAACATCTGGAGCAACCTAGCTGGGGAAACATCTGCCTGTTGATGAGGAGGGGAAGGTTAAAGGTGACATCAAACAATAAACAATGGTAGACACAAAATGCTGGAGTAACTCAGCGGGACAAGCAGCATCTCTGGAGAGGAATGGGTGACGATTCGGGTCGAGACCCTTCTTCAGACCTTCTTCAGGGTCTCGACCTGAAACGTCACCCATTCCTTCTCTCCAGAGCTGCTGCCTGTCCCGCTGAGTTACTCCAGTATTTTGTGTCTATCTTCGGTTTAAACCAGCATCTGCAGCTCCTTCCCACACAATAAACAATGGTTGCAGCTTATGGTTACTCACTGCTGGATCAGGGTGCAGCGATGATTCATCCTCAGACAGCCGTGGAGGCAATCTGGAAACAGACGGGATGGAGACGAACCCCTCCCATCTTTCACCACTTACATCAAAGCTCTCTGATGGCCACAAGCAGCATTCATGCTGGTGACAAGTCTGTCTTTCCTTATTAAGGTGATTGGGACAGTTGGGGGGTTTCAGTGCTGGGGAATAAAAAATGTACAAAGCACTTCAACGATCCAGGAGCCTCTACCATTGCATTGGGGTCTCCCAGTTTCCCACCTCGTCTGATTTTGTCCTGGCAGGTTAGTGCTCAAAGATGCATCACACGAACATTGTTTGAGAGTGCCAGAACAGGAAACAATGTTCAGAAACCCGACTGAATCTTGGAAGCAATTTTAAGCTGACCTTATCCTTTGCCTTCTCCGTTCTAAGGCAATCAATCCCAACTTCTTCATAAACAAAGTCCTCAATACCCAGTACCACAGGGAAATATTCCTGCAATAATGACCATAATAAAATATACTTTAATATGATAATAGAGGTCATAATTACGGCAAAAGTCCGTTTGATGGAGGAAATCTGATATTGAAGGGCTGGAATTAGAACAGGAAAAACAGAATGAGCAACACAATTGGCAAACAAATATGTGGAGCACAATAGGAACTATTTAAAGCAGTGTTCAACCAAATGCAGGAAAAATATATTCCATTAAAAATGAAAGAGCAAGCTAAATACTCATGAGACACTGTGGATGACTAAAGACATCAGGAAATGATTAAGGATAAGGAAAGGAGTACACGGAGAACAGGGGAGTGTGTGATAACACAGTGTGAAAGAAGTTAAAGAAAAGAAACACAATTAGGAAGATACAGAACAATGCAATAAAATATTTTACAGATACATCAGTAAAAGTAGGAGGTTGGTATGGGAATATGGCTGGCAAAGACAGGCGGGACACTACGACAGAGAATTACAGCAAAATCATGTTGAATTTACTAAGCAGATAGAACAAGCAGACATGATGAGAACTACTGTATGAGGCTACTGATGGACGCACTCATAATGGATAAAAGGGATGTTAAATAAACTGATAAAACCCAAAGAGGTGTAAATTCCTGCTCTGATGGATTGCATCTCACGTTTTAAAATAATCCAGGAAAGAGATAGTGGAGGCAATGGCACACAGATTTAATAATTCATGCTTAGCCAGAGGCTGGCTAATGTAATCCTACATTTAAGAAAGGGGATAGAACACATTAATTGCATTACAAACCAATCAGTTTAACATCAGTGGTAGGATAATAATGGAACCTAACAAAAGAAGAATGAATGGTTAGAGCAAAAAACAAACTGCTGGAGAGAGTGTTTAAGAGGGAACTGCAGATGCTGGAAAATCGAAGGTACACAAAATTGCTGGAGAAACTCAGCAGGTGCAGCAGCATCTACGGAGCGAAGGATGCTCCTTCACTCCATAGATGCTGCTGCACCCGCTGAGTTTCTCCAGCATTTTTGTGTACCTACTGGAGAGAGTCACTTGTTCCCACCCCCATCCTGGTGCTCACACATTTCTCCAACCATATCTCACCCCAATCACCCTGCTCCTTCATATGCTCATCTCCCATTTCCCTTTCCCCCTCTCACTCTTTTCCCAACCTTGTCCCTTTCCACCCATATCCCTCCCTCCAGCTTTACATGTCTTACCTCCTCTTCTCTTCTTATCTGACACTCTTTTGTTTCCTTGTCTCCTGCTCTAGCCTTTGTCACTCGCCCCACCTATATGACAACCAGACCACCCCCCCACATATCCACCTATCACCTGCCAGGCTTTGCCCTGCCTCATCTTTCTTTTGCAGCTTTCTCCCCCTTACTCCAATGAGTCAGAAGGCTCTCCACATGAAATGCCACCTGTCCAATCCCTCCACAGATGCTAGCTTACCACTTGAGTTCCTCCAGCACTTCTGTGTTTTGCTCAAGATTCCAGCACCTGCAGTTCCTTATAACTCCAAATGAATAGTTGACACCAGTTTCGAAGAATAAAATGTTGCTTGACCAAACTTACTGAATTTCTTTGGGAAGGTAACTGAGGGATGAGACAATGAGAAAATAGGAGATGTTGTTTTTCTAGACTTTCAAAAAACTGAGAAAAATAATCTCACAAATAAGGTAGGAGAATGCAGAGCCAGGGGACAAGAGTTGCTAGACAAGCAGGAAAAATAGCTGTCTTGGAAAATTAGTCTGTGGAGAGGAAACTGTTTCCATGTAACCTTCCAACATTAACCATACACTATTCTCTTTTAGGAGCACAGTCAGTCAATTTCACTGCATTTGGCTACTGAAGTTGAGAAGCAATCAGTTCTATTGGCACTTATGCAATTATACCCTATTAAACAATGTAACATGCAGTCTTCAGTACTTAGTACATTCAGTAAAATTGAGAGGCATGCAGAGAAAGAGACAAAGTGTTGTTGTAATTCAGCGGGTTGGGCAGCATCTCTGGAGAACAAGGATAGATGATGTATTGGGTCGGGATCCTTCTTCAGACTGATTGTAGGGGGATCCAGCAGGCAATGGTGGACCCTCTGCAACTCCTTGGGTCACTCATCCCTTCCCACCCTCCCCCTAGGTACTTTCTCCTGCAACTGCAGGAGATGTATCTCCCGGTTAGTAACCATCTTAACTCACCTTCCCATCCCATACTGGCCTTTTTATCCTGGGCCTCCTCCATTGCCAAAGTGAGGCCACACACAAACTGGAGGAACAACACCTTGGGTAACTGAAAATCTAATGGTATGAACATTGAATTATCCAATTTTTGGTAAATATCTACAAACAATCCTTCTTTTCTTCCCCCGACCCTGTGCCCCTTCCCTGGACTTGCACCTATTTCTTGCCTTCCACCAACATTCCTTCCTTTGACTTCACAATTTTTTAATCTCTTCTAGCCTTATCTCACACCTTTTGTCTTTTTATGTCAGGCCTTTGTCCTACCATCTGCCTATCAAAATAAATCCTCACCAGTATCCACCCATCACTTGCCAGGCTTTGCTCTGCCCTTCCTTTCTCCCAACTTTCTTTCTCCTCTCCGTCACCACAATCAGTCTGAAGGAAGGTCCCTACCCGAAATATCACCTATACATATTCTCCAGAGATGCTGCCCGATCCGTTGAGTTACTCCAGTCCTTTTTGTCTTTTTTTTGTAAGTCAGCATCTGCCGTTCCTTGTACCCGCAGGCTGCGGTGATACCTTGTAGAGCCACAGCAGGCTGCGGTGATACCTTGTAGAGCCACAGCAGGTTACAGAGAAAGGAAGGATGATACAGTGGGTACAATTTTAAAATCAAGATATTACTGGTCCAGGAACTAATGTGGACTACTGGTCTCTGGAGATGCGAGAATGGGCCTTGATACAAGCTGGTACACAGGCAGGAACGTTGATTGAACCAGAAGAATGAGGTTGGGGGTGGTAAAAGCACGATGATAGATTAGGAGAGAGCAGCAGCAAAGAAAACTGATTCAGCAGCGGGAGTACAAGCAGAGTGAGTGTCACGGCCCTGTTTAAAGACGTGCTCCAGTTTTCACTGTGACGGATAACCCCATTCTTTCAGTGAAGTGATCTTGCTCACACACAGGGGAGATGGTAATTCTACAATGTATGCGCTATGTATTAAATCCCAGCCTGCTTGAGTGGAGGATGGGGGAGGGATCTGTGCAGGTTGGAAGAGGTGACACTTGGATCTTAGATCTCCCTGGAATTGCAGAAGGGGAACAAGAAGGTAACCGTTGTGGGTGTACGGGCTGTGAAATGCCCTAAGGTGTGACTCTCCCACGTTGTGTTAGAATCACAGCAATGGGCAAATTGTCCGCAGAGATGTGAAAGGCCAGGACTGGAGGACGACAGGGATCTCAGACGGTGGCAGGGTTGAAGGAGCTACAGTACCCGTAATGTGATTAAAACAAATCCCAAAGCATGTGGCTGAGGTATTATCGCTGTCGATACACCAAGCCACAGTGACAAGAGTGAGAACCCTGATACTGAAGAGGTTTCTCAGACCTTTCAACTTCCTCCTCAGGCTGTGATGGAGCTGACCTGTAGCGATTGTAGGAGATTCCCCCTGTCCACGCTTGTCCATTTCCCTTTCCACACTCTGATCGCATGCCACAAATTGGGACCCCAATCCCGTACAATATTAACAGACCCAACAGATCTTTCAGTAAATGATTTTGTGGATCCATAGGGAGTGTGGACTATTGTCTTAACCTAAAGGTAAACCTACTTAGAAAAACGTAGGATTTGAATTATACATAGTGCTTGGCCAAATGTAGGTAAGATTAAAAAAAACATTAAAATCCTAAATTGGACCGTTCTGAAATGGAATGAACAATTAATGGAGTGGGATAGGGTTGCTTAGCAATTAATAAAATCTGCAGAGACTTCATTAACACTCCAGGAAGTGTCTTTTTATAACTACAAGCTGGTAAATAATTTCACAATCCAAAAAGGTTGCAAATTGCCTTTTTGTTTCACAAAGGATCTAGCTCATCTATTAAGTCTTCTCACAAACTTATTAGGATGGAAATATTCCATTTCCTAATGAAGTCATAATTTATCCCAGTCCTAAATCACATTTTTCTTTCCGTTCTGCTTTGAAATTTCACTGGGGAAGGTAGCATTTACATAAGGCGGTATTCAGTTCAAAGCTGGCTGGTCAAGATAGCAACAGAACAGTGATATGATTCTCGGTTGTTCGTGGAACCACGGGAGCTTGGCACGCTGAGAACAGTGCCACGGGCTGGAGGAAGGACCTGTAGGTTACTACGCTAGTCCAAGTGCTCTTTTTCCTCGGAATGGATATTCAAGCTTCTCACATATAACATTACCACCAATGCTAGAAGAGTTTAACTAATTTGGCTGGGGAATGGGTGCAGAGTTGATGTACATATGGATGGAGGGGGGAGGTACATCAAATATATAAGAAAATCACACCAATCCGATAGGAAGAGCAGGCATAGGCATAATAAGATACCTAGGAGTAAGATACCTAGGAGAGGGTTAATTGCATCCATTTTAACTCATTGGGTCTGAATAGTCAGGTAGATGAACTTAGACCATTTGAAGGCATATGGTAATATGTCATTATTGCTATCACAGAGATATGGGTGAGAGGAGTTGGGTTGTGACTCAATATACTGAGGGGGGGGGAGTGGGGGCAGGGGAGAGCCCTCAGATACTAGGGCAGCACTGTGCGCAGTGAGGATGGCACAGTGATGCAGAGGTAGATGTGCTGTCTTACAGCACCAAAAACCCCGGTTCAATCCTGAATATGGGTGCTGTCTGAATGAAGTTTGTACATTCACTCTGTGACCGCGTGGGTTTTCTCTGGGTGCTCTGATTTCCTCCCACATTCCAATTTGTAGGTTAATTGACTTGGGGGAAAAGTGTGAAAATTGTCCCTAGTGTGTGGGGTAGTGTTCTCATACGGGGATGATCGCTGGTTCGCTGGTCAGCACAGACTCGGTGGGCCGAAGGGACTGTTTTCGAGCTGTATCTCTTAAGTCTAAAGTAAAGTAAAGTAAAGTCTAAAGTTTACTATTGGTATATAATGTTTCTTGGCCTTGATGAATTCTATCCCAAGTTGTTATGGAAGGCAATATGATAGATTACAGAGGCTCTGACAGAGATTTTTAAATCATCACTAACCACTATTGAAGTTCCAGATGACTGGAGAGCAGCAAATACAGTGCCAGCAGGGATGAGAGGGAAATTACAGGCCTGTGCGTCGAACATCAGCGGTAGGGAATTTACTGGAAGAATTCTGTTGGACAAGACTAATCTACACTTGGAAAGTCAGGGATAAATGAAAGTTTTATCTGCGGGGCTTTACTGAGGGAATATCCTCTGTGTATTGATAAGGTCCGTGCGGTTGATGTTATCTCATAAGGCCTTTCACAAGGTACCACATGGGACACTGGCCCAGAAGGCTAAAGCCCAGGGTGAGCTGGCAAATTGGATCCAAAACTGGGTTGGTAATAAGAGGTGGAGAGCTGTTTTTAGTGTGTGGATGTCTGTGGTCAGTGGTGTACCACAGGGATTAGTACTAGAACCTTTGTTATATAGTTTAACAGTTTGGATGTAGGATGTATGATTATTTTGCAGATGATAGAAGCATCATTGGTGCAAATAACAGAGATAATCTGATTCTAGAAGATAAAATTGATCAGTTGGTAAGACGGTTCTGGAGACCAACACGGGGCTTCAAACGTGGGCGCGGCGCGGACTTCACATTGTGGAGCTTGTGATCCCTTTGCCGGGGATCGACTGTGGAGAGCTCCAACCGTGGGCCTGTGGACTTCACATCGTGGAGCTTGTGATCCCTTTGCCGGGGATCGACTGTGGAGAGCTCCAACCGTGGGCCTGGGGACTTCAACATCATGGAGCACACGGTCCCCCGGTTAGAGACCGATTCGGGAACTCCAAGCCGCGGAGAGTTTCAACCAATCCGACGCGGGAATTTCGATCACCCTGACACGAGGGCTTCGGATCGCCGGCTGCGGGAGTTTTGATCGGCTCGACTGCGGATGGTTCGACAGCCCCGACCACGGGAGAATAAAGAGGGAGAAGATTGGATGTTATTACCTTCCGTCATAGTGAGGAATGAGAGGAGCCGCTGTGGTGGATGTTTATGTTCATTTTTATTTGATGTAGTTGTGTGTCTTGTTGCTTTTCATTTAGTATGGCTGTATGGTAACTCAAATTTCACTGTACCTTAATTGGTACATGTGACAATAAACTGGCCTTGAAACCTTGAGGAATAGCAGTTTGGAATTTAATTCTGATGTTTGAGGTGATGCAATTTAGGCAAACTACTAGGGTAGATATATTATGAATGGGATGGCCCTGGGAAGTATTGAGGAACAGAAAGACCTTGATGTTTAGGTTCAGAGTCATGTGAAGGTGAGGCAGACATGAAGAAGGCATATGGGACACTTGCCTTTATTAGTCTGGGGTTAGAGCAGGAGGGTTCTGGTACAACTTCATAAAACATTGGCGGCACGGTGGTGCAGCGGTAGAGTTGCTGCCTTACTGCGCCAGAGACCCGGGTTTGATCCCGACTACAGGTGATGCCTGTTCGGAGTTTGTACGTTCTCCCCGTGACTGTGTGTTTTTTTTCCTGATACCTTCGGTTTCCTCCCACACTCCAAAGATGTACAGGTATGTAGGTTAATTGGCTTGGTGTATGTGTCCCTAATGTGTGTAGGATAGTATTAATGTGGGGGATTCGCTGGTCAGTGCGGACTTGGGGCCGAAAGGCCTGTTTCCGCGGCTGTATCTCTAAACTAAACTAACCTAAACTGAATTGGTTAGGCCACAACTGGACAGACATTGCCAAACATTGGGAAAACCAGATTGCTCTAAAGAGGATGCAATGAAGCTTCACCAGGATGGAATGTTTCATCTATCAGGTGAAACTAGATTGGCTGGGTTCGATTTCTGTAGAGAGGGGAATTGAGGACTGACCTGCAGAAGTGTACAATATTATGAGGGGGCTCGATAGGATAGATAATGGGAAACTTTACCATAGCAGAAATGGCAAACATTACAGGGCATGGATTTAGGGTACTCTGTGGAAAAATGTTTTCACCCAGAGGGTGGTTGTAATCTGGAACGCACTGCCCAGAGAGAGCGGCAGAGGCAGGTACTCTCACAACATGAAACAAATATCGAGATCAGTTCTTGAATTGTCGAGGCATGGTGCTAATAAATAGGATTAGAAGGGAAAGGCCCAGACCATCACACAAACCTTCCATCCACATCACACTGCCTCGCCAAGGCCAGCAGCATAATTAAAGATGAGTCTCACCCCAATCACTCCCTCTTCTCCCCTCTCCCATCAGTCAAAAGGTATAGAAGTGTGAAAACATACACGTCCAGATTCAGGGACAGTTTCTTCCCAGCTGTTATCAGGCAACTGAACCATTCCATCAACAACTAGAGAGCAGTCCTGAGTTACTATCGACCTCATTGGAGGCTCTCGGAATTGGACTTTATCTTGCACTAAACGCTATTCCGTTAATCATGTATTGGTAGATTGTGGATGGCTCGATTGTAATGATAGTCTTTCCGCTGACTAGTTAGCACGCAACAAAAGCTCTTCACAGTACATCTGTACTTGTGACAATAAACTAAACCACTACTACCAAGATATTTGATGATCAGTATAAACTTGGGGACTTGAACACCTTTTCTTTCTGCTGTATGAATCTGACTATATTTTTGGATATTTTATGCATTCATTCGGATCAGCATGGGCTCAGATTGGGTAACCAGATCCACAGCGAGGTCATGCAGAGAGAGTTGGGAACAGCTCCCTGTGCAACCTGCGTTCCCCCGGCCATTTGCTCATTTAAAGTCCCACACTGTGTGAACCTCAGTGCATTAATTGACCAGTAGCTGTGTCAATCTGATCCATCCCCTCGTTCGATCCACCAACCGCAGTCTAATCCAGTGCAGTCCAATCCACTCCCTAGTCCAATCCCATATAGCAATTACAGCACGGAAACAGGCCATCTCGGCCCTTCCAGTCCGTGCCGAACACTTACTCTCACCTAGTCCCATCTACCTGCACTCAGACCATAACCCTCCATTCCTTTCCCATCCATATACCTATCCAATTTATTTTTAAATGATAAAATCGAACCTGCCTCCACAATCCCAGCGAGCAGCAGGGCCGGGAGTGTTCCCGTAGATCGGATGGGCCGTGGGAAGCAAAGGGGGACCCAGTGTGGAGGGGGTGGGGTGTCAAAAACAAAGAAGGACCATTGGGGACTGTAATGAACACTGAAGAAGGGTCTCGACCCGAAACGTCACCCATTCCTTCTCTCCATAGATGCTGCCTGTCCCGCTGAGCTACTCCAGCTTTTTGTGTCTCTCTTCGTAATGAACACGTAACTTTGTCGGCACACTATACATACGACTCTTTGCTGGTGTATGTATGCAAATCAAAGAATTTCACTGTGACATAATGCTAAGTATCTGGGTCATACGAATCCATTATTTTTAGTCAAAATTATTAAAATTAGAAGATTTGGTCACATTCAAAACAGCTCAGATAATGTTTAGGGCCAAAAATAAAAATTTACCTGGAAACATTCAAAAATTATTTAACGAGCGTGTGGGGGGTTACAATTTAAGAGGAATATTTAACTTTAAGAAACAAAAAGTCCGTACGACTAGAAAAACCTTTTGTATTTCGGTTTGTGGAGTAGGAGTGTGGAATAAATTGAACGGGGAATTGAAGCAATGCACAAACATGAATCATTTTAAAATGATATATAAAAAAATAATTCTCAAGGGGTACAGGGATGGAGGGGATGGTTGACAAGTGGGGGTTGATGTTTATCTTGTTTACTATCGTTGATGTTTATCTTGTTACTATTGTTGATGTTTATCTTGTTTACTATTGTTCACTTATGTTTGGGTACTTCAAATATGAAGATTGTATGTACATAATAGTTGTATGTATATATGTGTCTGTAGGTATTATGGGAAATTGCCTAGGGCAGTATTATTATTAGTAAGGAATTGATTTTTAAATATGATAGAAGTGCTGGGGAAAAGGGGTGAGATTTAACAAGTTATTCTTCTTCTCACTCCTTTTCGAGCTTGTACAGACTCAGAGTTGGACATTGGAACCTTGATTTTGTTCTTCTCATTTGTAAATGTTGATTGCAATGTCCAATTGTTTGATAATTTCGATTTTGTTAATATTAATGTCTTTAATGTCTTTACTTGTTCGGAATAAATAAATAAAATAAAAAATAAAAATAAATAAAACATGTCACATGTGATAATAAAGTATCAATCAATCCACCCCAGTCTAATCCACCTCAGTCTGATCCATCCCAGTCCCATCTACGCCAAGGACAACAGTGATCTAGGATGGGTGACCTGAAGCCCACCCCGACTGACAGGATGGGGGGCCGTGGGCCAAAGCCGAGCAGCCGGGCTCCAGGTGGGGGTCTCTGGAGCACTGTTGTAGTCAGCCCTAATGGCCAGAGCTCAGGGTGAATGATCCAGTCTGGGAAGGATGATGCAAAGATCCAGTGGAGTGCTCGCTGCCTGAGCCCCTGCATTTCCCTAACGTCAGGAACCCCTTGCATCCCCTCTCTCTCCACCCCCCATCCTAGTCATCATACTAGTTACACTGCCACCCCGTTGAGTTTCAGTCTGTATAACTCATTATCACCTATCCCACAGCCAACAATGAACCATTGTGGGCTCCATCGTTCCTTGATCATCGTTGCTTTTTGAATATCTTTCATTCATTTGTTCTATGTACCTTCTATATCTCACGTTTCCCTTTCCCCTGACTCTCAGACAAAAGTGTCTCGCCCCAAAACGTCAACTTTCTCCACAGATGCTGCCTGACCTGCTGTGTTACTCCAGCTTTTTCCGTCTGTCACTGTTCTACCTGGTGTGTTGGAGCAGCTCTCCCGCACTCTGCACCACCTGCCCTCTGTCTCTGACACCAGTCCCCCAGCCTTCAGAAGAAGAGACTCCAAGAGTCTCCCCCTCCACGCAGATCATCCTTCATGAAGCGCCCGTAATCTCTCCTTGTTCTGGGGTTCTGGTTCCTCTTGGTTAGTTAGGAGCTGCAGGGTGAGCTCTCGGTGGCCCTGGTGCCAGGGCTGGGAGGGGACTGGTGTGCAGGTAATGACACCTGGCCCGTGGCGGAAGAGCCTCTCTGGCTCGGATCACTACTCTGGGTGAAGATTCACAGCTGCATCCGGTTGGGTTGGGGGGGGGGGGGGAGGGGAATCTTGAAACCTTTATATATCTCAAAACGTCCCAGTGACATTGCCAAACCAGGCCCTGATGCAACCAGTCAGGATATTGTCTACAGTGCATCTACAGAGTGGTGCTGTGTGCCTCTCAAGCCTCATTCATCAGAGTGCACGATGTACACTCTCCAGGTTGGGGTCTGTGGGCAGGTCAATTTCTCCCCAATTCCAGCACTTCCCCAGGCCGGGATTGAACAGTAACAAGGAATGCATTAGATATTCAGCAAATATCTGCTTGAGTATAAGATTAAACTGAAAAATTAAACTGATTAAAATTAAAGATTAATCTGTCTAGACACCAACTCTAAAGTTACAGGTCGTCCAGGAATGGCAAGCGCTCCTCTGATTAAATCACTCACCTCAGTTTTGCTGAATCAAGTCAAGTTTATTGTCAAATGACCAGGTATGGTGAGGTGCGGGTAGAATGAAAATCTTGCTTGCAACAGCATCACAGGCACATAGACTCCGTCAACACATACAAACATAATACAGACACAAAATGCTGGAGTAACTCAGCGGGACAGGCAGTATCTCTGAAGAGAAGGAATGGATGATGTTTCGGGTCACCCATTCCTTCTCTCCAGAGATGCTGTCTATCCCGCTGAGTTACTCCAGCATTTTGTGTCTGTCTTCGATTTAAACCAGCATCTGCAGCTCCTTCCTCCACTTACAAACATAAATTATATATCAATGACACATATATTCTAGGAGACTGTGAAAAGAAAAAGTGTGCAAAAAATCAGTGTAAATATATACAATTAGAAAACAAGTCAATGGCAGAGCAAGAGTGGGTCTGTGGTGTTCCATTGCTGAGGTAGGATTAGGATTCTGTCGGTCATTTCAAGAACCTGATAGTTGTAGGAAAGTAGCTGTTCCTTAACCTGGTGTTGCAGGACTTCAGGTTCCTGTCCCTCTTGCCCCATGAAGAAGAGAGAATGGTCTGGGTGGTGAGCATCCTTGATGATAGATGTTGACTTCTTGAGGAAACGCCTGATGTAGATGCTTTTGATGTTGGGGAGGGCTGTGCCCATGATGGACTGGGCTGAGTCCACCACTCTCTACAGCTGTTTGCATTCCTGTGCATTGGAATTGCCTGATGCACTGTCAGGATATTTTCTACAATGCATCTAGAGAGGTTTGTTAGATGTTTGACCAGGAAAGATACAGTGATAGTTTTTCAAATCTGGATGGTGTTTGACGTGTTTGGGAACCTAGAGGTGGTGGTGTTCCCATGTGTTTGCTGTCCCCGTCCTTGGCTGGCAAAAATGGCAGGTTTGGAGGCAGCCAGTGGAAGGAATGGCAGTGTTTACTATAGACTGGAGGTTTTAATGTTTAGTGCAGTGAATGGGTTACTGCTTCATCCCAGATGGTTCCAGCAGACTCCTGACATACGTTGAAGTTGTTGGAAAGGCCCAGGGGTATCAGGAGGCGAGTCACTCACTGTAGGGTCCTCAGTCTTGACTCTAGCCAACACAGTATTCCTTGACAGACCAATGCTGGCCCAGGATGGTGATGGAGATGGCAATGTCATGGAATGTCAGGGGTATGTGGTTAGACTCTCGCTTGTTGGAGATTGTCAGTGTCTGGCACTTGTGTGTGATGCTAATTCTCAACCATACGCATATCTCCCTTTGTAAGTTTGGCTCTTGACTGATAACCTCTCACCGTCTTTCCATTCACATTGGAGCCATTGCTGGGACAGATGAAGAATCTTAGGCATGTGTTTGCTAAGTTACGCGATGTGGCCAGCCACCTACCTCACAAACCGTGTTTCAGTTAAGAAGCTGCACAATTGAGAGTTAAGGGCCTGTCCCACTTAAGCGATTCTTTCAGCAACTACCAGCGACTGTCATAGTCGTAGCAGGTCGTCGAAAAACCGGCGACTGGACCCCCGCCTCCGACAATGTCTATGACAAGCTACAACAACCTATTACCTAGTCAACGTCAAGCTACGGCAAGGTACCGACAACCGGTGACCTATTAGGACATCCACCTACGACAACCTACGTCCACCCGCGACAAGCTATGACAAGCTACGACCCTGTCAGTAACAACTGAAGACTATTCAGTCACCGGTACCTGTCGCCAGTTGACGTAGGTTGATGTAGGTAGTCGCCAATGGAATTCACCAAAGTCAGCACCGGCAACAACCTATGTCACCTGGCGACAACCTACGTCATTCTGGCGACAACCTACATCATCCTGGTGACAACCTACATCATCCTGGCGACAACCTACGACAGCACCTACGTCAGGAGAAGTCAAGCTACGCTCATTGGCATCAAGCTCACCGTCGCCGAAAATGTTTGAACATTTCAAAATCCAGCGGCAACCAGCAAAACGCTACGACTCTTTGGGCGACTGAGGAGACTATTCATGACCATACATGTGGCACCCCAGCGACCATGTGGCGACAGCCTAGTCGCCTAAAAAATTGCCTAAGTGGGACAGGCCCTTTATGCTCCAGCCGCACAAGGTACTGCACTGGTGGGAGCATCAGTGTGTGCACCATGGCTGCGTCTCTGTGCAGTCCTCTGTGTTGCTGTGAAAAACTGAGAGGAAGAGCTTTACTTTGGAGAGATTACATAACCTGGCACCCCGAATAAAGACTTAATTTCCCCTTTTCACCTTCAAGAATTTAGTGAGCATAATATCAATTTCAGCTGTCGGCTCCGACTGGTTAATATCTCTGAGGGTTTTATTATTATGTTTGTTTTTCCACACCCTACCTTCATGCAGTCACAGGGCAAATTCCCCACCACTGTGCAACATACCCACCCATTTGCAAAGTTAGCATCCACTAACGATCATTCAGTCACAAACCAGATAGATGGAGCTACAGTGAACAAAACACAAAGTGCTGGAGTAACTCAGCGAGTCAGGCAACATCTGTGTGTGGAATGAATAGGGAACATTTCGGGATGGAACCCTTCTTCAGACTGCTACAGTGAAGATCTCCTACAATTAAACTGAATGGTAGAATAGGCTTAATGGGCTGAAAGGTCAGTTCTTTCCATTACATGCAGTTTTTTTAATGGTGAGGAAATTAATATAAAGAACGCCCACATTACTTTAGTATCAAGGCACCCTGTTACCAAATGCTAGATGAAGAATCAACAGGAATTTCAATGGAAACTTTGTTCATGGTTTGCATTTTTTTAATTACGTGTTCATAAATTGCACACATCAAAATAAAAAAAGGACAAGCCATATATCCCAGGCCGAGCATATTCTACTGTATTCCACACATATTACATTCTTAAATAAAAATGCTCCACATAACAAATTTTGCATAGATATCTTACAATACCAATTTAAAAAAGAATTAGGAAACAGACCAGTAACAAAAATAAATTTTTCTTCTGTTAATAATTTTGTAACATTAACGTACTACCATCATATAATACAAAGAATATTTTTTCCTTAAGACTCTTTGTACAGTAAAACTGACAAACAGCAGAACAGAAAAAGAAAACAAACAATAGAAAAGGAAGAGAAAGAACAAAACATACAATAAAAATGTTTTGGGGGCAGGTGCATGGGACTCCAATGATCTAAGCAAGGGCATCTCACTCTTTTCGAGATCCAATCATTTCTACCTTCTTGAGTCCAATATATATTCCCAAAATATGTCACTCCCTTAATCTACCATACACTAATGTACGGGTAAGAGTTTCGAGTGGATGGGGTCAGATTTTCACACCTGCTTTGAGGTTATAGAATGAATGTATTCAATAGACAGAGATTGTGTTGGATGGATTGGCGGAGTTGAAGGAGCGTGGGACTAGTAACTGCAAGCTGGCACTGAAGCCTCCTGGAATGGCACTGCGTCATCTGTCGTTAGAACAATCCTGGACAGTGAACATTACAATTGCAAGCCCATCCCCTCCACACCCACCAAAACCATCCCCACAACCAACTTCCTTACAAACTCTAATTATTTCAGCTGCCATACATGGGGTGTACCAAATGGAAGGGGAGGTTTGCCAGGAAATAGTAAGGGGGGAGGGGGTGCAGCAGAGATTTCAGAGTTACGATAAACTCTACATCTCAATTATTCTCCATCATCACAGGGTAGAGTTACCAACCCTCTGGGATTGCCCTGAATGTTCCAGGAACTCAACAATGACCCTCAGGAGCCGCTATAAGCACAGGAAAAGAACCATATTTTATGCACACGCGCACAGCCAGACTCCTACAGATAGAGTTGCTTCGCGATAAAGCAATTCCACCCAATCACAGGTGACTAGATCTCCAAACAAATGTCCCAACCCTCCAATGCAAACACATAGACGCACAAAATAAAAGAACTAACCCAAAGTAAAGTAACAGGACAAGGAAACAGAAAATATATAGAAACAGGAGTCAGAGTGGAGTAGGTACCCTGTATAGAACTGACCCTAATCCATACCAATAATAAAAACACAATTCAACAGCTGAAAGACGTGGTTATATTTGATCCCTCGATTATAAATGTAAAGCCTTACGTTGGCATTAAAGAATTATGCACCAGAACACAGGAGACATATTTTCAACTGGAGTTTGGCCTAAGACAATTCCAAGAAGGTCGCCTTGGATACATACTAGGCTTTGTTGTTATAGTTCAAAGGCAGGAAATTGGAGAGGGCAGAGACACGAGGGGTAGATCAGTGTTTACACATGAATATAATAGTTGCTCTCAATTAACAAGCTTGCTATTGTGAACATTATATTTATCGAGGTTAGGCCTGGCCCCGACCAGTGCCTGCTGTATATCACTCTCCCATCTTTGGGCTACACTGCTGGTAGGCAGGGTTACAGGACCCGGAGAAAAGGAGGGCAAGACCATTGCTTGCCGTTCACCACCTCACCCCTGCCCTCCAACGACAGGTAGGAGGCAACCTTCTCCCATTGAAATTAGAGCCTTGCCCTGTGAGGATAATCAGGCATGAAGCTCAACTGCAGGAACTAGATCTTTGGGAGACTGTTGCATGCAAATATCTGCGGAAAAGTCAAAGGGTAGAGTAAATCATTAACTGTCTTTGGAATTTTTCATTGCCTGGTATTGGTAAATTAAGGGGAGTTAGAGAGGATGCTCGACCAAGGCAAGAAGTGGCCCGGACAGTTTCAGAAACCATTGTCCAGTTTCCAAGTGGCCAGCACAACTGGTGTACAGTGAGGATGGGCAAATCAAGTGACCAGTGGCAGGATGTTTGCTGATCATGTGGCAAAGGTCAAGGAGTATGAAGGACCAGAATTGGCAACCACGGTGCTGCAGGTCAGAGGTCACCGTGAGTGACTGTGCTCGATCTCCACTTTCTAGTGGAAGGCAGTCAGCAGGCAATGGTAGACCTCAGATTCAGTGGACAACACCGACTGTCCTGTTACCTCACGGAGCCGAGGGTTTGCAAGGATGCCAAGTATTGGGGTGGGAGGGGAGCCAATAAGAGTGAGGCAGAGGGCATTCTGCTACCTGGGTTCTCTGTAACTAGGGCCCATCTGCAGCAACACAGGGCTTCCATTGGACATGTTGGAGTGTTGACAAGGGAAGGCTCATGAACCAACGTGCCTGATCCAGAGATGGGAGGCATCAGGAAGAGGCTGAGCCGAGGGCAGGCTCAAGTAATTGGGGCCTTCTGGACAAATCCTGTGGTAACTCTAAAACGCCACTGCTGCTTCTGTAGTAAGGCTGCAGGAGGGGAGCAGACAGCAGCACGAGTGTTCTCAGAAGGGAGGAATAGTGTATGGCATTGGGCTGAGGAGGACAGGTGGGTAAGGGCTGGATAGACATTGGTGTGAACTACTACCCCCCCCCCCCCACCCCCCCCCCCCCACCCCCATGCCACACAGCTACATTGGCTTCAATACAAGGTTAATCATCGGGAACCAGCCAAACACCAGGACTTGGAAGCCAGGGAGAGGGAGAGGAGTAAACACCATTAATAATTTGAGGGAGAGGAGTAAACACCATTAATAACAGGCCATTGGCATTGAACGGCTTGAAGGGAACATTCGGCACAATTGGCATATTTGGAACCAGGAAAGCTGAGAAGATATAACAGTACATGACAGCCCCGACTGCCCCTCCCACCTGGGGAAATGATTGAGACGCAAGTTCCCAGTGCTAATGTCCTGGAAGTGCACCAGCAATTCTGCTTGGAGTGCACCACTCAACAATGGTGGCCAGTGCTCTGAGATACTGCTTGACTCACTCTGCGGACTGTCCATCGACAGTGTTGATGCACAGACCCAACTGAGCCACGAGCTTAGAGTTCTCGCAAGTGCAATGAGCTAGGAGAGTGAAAAATCACCAATCGCCATTATCATGGCAACTGAAATCTAATCGATCCGATTGGGCATTTTCGTGTTGTGGCTCTAGCAGTGTGACTACTTGATAGAGGAAATATCCAATCAAAATCTTGGATTAATGGAACGCACAAATCCATCCTGAAGGATCTGTCCAAACACAGGCTAGATTTGACACCCAAAAGAAAAAAAAAAATTTCAGTTACAAAAAGGGAAGTATTTCAGTGGAATGGGGTGAGAACAATGAGAGGTGGACAATTAATGAACCAAATCCTCCATTTCCAAACTTGCAATGGTTCTCAGTCACATCCAGCAGTTTGCAAAATGATGATAGGTTTGGGAAAAACTTTCGCCTTTCTCGGCGACGTTGTGGGTAATATTTTGGCGGATCAGAGAGGGAAAATAACCACACAGAATAAGACATAGATAACATGAGGCAGAGAGAGAGGAAACACAATAAATATTCAATCTATACAATATAATAAACACTGGTGTTCAGATTTCTGAGCTACTGAAAATGTCCAGGAAAGAGTTCCAATCATTGTTCAGTGAAACAAAGTGATACTTTCAAAAACAAATACAACTTGCCCGTTTGGATTTATTCAGCATGGTTCAGGTCTCCAAAGGGGCAATTAAAGTGTCAATTAAAAAAAAAAAATTGCCTGCCAGTTGTGTTTTCCCCCCCCCTCATAATCTACATTGAAAGAATCCCCCTCCCCTCCCATACCCCAGATACAAACAAAGCCAGTAAGAATAGAACATGGTTGGTGAAGGTAGACCTTACTGGGATATCCAAGGTGCGTGTCCCTTACTGTTTGATGGTTATCGTGAGTGGCTGGCCAAGCTGAGAATGGTCGAAGCCTCCAGAATAGCTGGTAAGGGGAACAACTGGAGGTCTGCTGGGTGCCTTGTAGGTTGATGCCTCCGTGGATGAGGGGCGGCAGTCTGGGACCTGCACTTAGGTAAGGCACGATTCTCAGTGAGGCAGGGCCCTTGCGGACTCTCGTTGGTAACACCTAGCAAGTGTGAGTTGGGTTGAGGAGAGTCCAGCCACAGTAAACTGCCCACGCACCATGGTTCAGATCTAGTGGGTCTAGCTTTGGGGCAAGGCATAACCCAGCGGTCAAAAAGAAAATAGTCTGGTAGCCCGGAAACAGAGAGGTTAAAGAAAGCTGAGGGTGGAACAGGCTTTATCATTTAATTCCTGCTATGATGCACAGGTACCTTAACTTTTACACACATCTCTTTCCCAGTTAGCAAGGACGATGGCTCACCTCTGGTCCATTAATTGGAACCCCATCTACTGGGGTTGGTGCAGTTGGGTTCGACAAACAGAAAAGCCGACACAAGCCCAGTTGACCAAGGATCTGGTCAAACTGTGACCCAATGTCTTACCCATTGCAAGGAATTGCCCAGTGCTAGGCACCTCCCTGAAAGCCATCTACCCTATCCCTTCCACTAGAAACGTTCATTAGGGAACACTCTTCCCTTCAACAGCAGCATGGCTATCCTGATACCAGGTGTTTCATGACCAAGGCAAGGCCACAAGAATGGTGGAAGGCTCGGATCAGGTGTTAAGACTGGGTAGGCTGGGAGTCACTGTGTTCCCTTCAACTCTAATGGGCAGGTCAGTGGGCGCCAAACAAGTCCCTGGTTCCAACAGTGCAGTGAATATCGGTGGTGTAACCATTGATGAGTGGGAAGGCCTGTGGAGGTGTGGTTAGGAGAAGGGACTGGTGTTCCTCGATGCTGGTTGCTTAGCCCATTCTTTGGTTTGCCTGGGTGGCCTTGAGCTGTGCACCGTTCACACAAGGCAGGCAGCTGAAGGAGGGGAGGGGGGGGGCTTGACTTGGCACGCCAGTGCCATCAGAAACTGACTTAGTCACCATGCTTCCGATCGAAACGGAAAGGGAGAAGGCGAGGAGGCCAGAGATAGGAGAGAGGTTGGATGTGTTGGCACATCAACCAAAAGTTGGAGCATCACAACGGGAACACGTGTTACTTAAAGGGAAGAAGGGAGGGGAGGGCAGTATCCTTTAAAGTTACAATGGCAACAGGCCCCTAATCCACAATGGTCAATTACGCATGGCCCTTTACAAATAGAGGCAGAGGTTGAAATCCCCTTGAATGAGCGTTTTCAGCAAGCCCTCCTCCTCTCCTCCCACCTATTAGAAGCTGTCTACACAGCCTGGGTCATTTATCAGCCAGCCATTTGTTAACTCATCCATCCACATCCGTCCCATCCCAGCGCAGCCCAGAGTTTTCGGAGCAGCACTTGGGGAAGTGTGGCCGGGTCGGGATGTCACCGGGGACCGCCCACTGTTCCGGGGCGATTCATGTGCGTGAGGAAGGTTGAGGAAAAGGGTAGTGGAGGGGGTGGGAACGGCCCGTCAGCGACCTTCAGCTTCAGCATTAAGATGTCCCTTCAGAGCATGCCCACGCGGGTGTCCCGTCCTGCAACAGTCACAACAGTCACGGAGAAGTCCACAAGAAGTTGGCATTGTGCAGAGCTGATGCCATACCCTGGTCGCGATCACCATTGCTTCGTTTTGCAACTCCTGCCTTCTGAGTCTCTGAGTCTTCCAAGTCTTCTGAGGCCTGCCGTCGGCCGGTGTGTATGTGGAGCGGAGCAGAGAATGTTGGAATCCACAGTTAGGAGGCCGGGTGATGTATGCGTCCACACCGCAAACGCTTGGCAAAGTGGTGTCAGGTTTGTAATCCCCTTTGGTTTCCATGGCAACAGAAATCCAAATGCATTGTAAATCAGCAACTGTTTGGCAGTGTCTAATCGACTGGGTAAGGCAAGGCCAAGAGAGAGAGAGAGTGTGTTGTGTTTGCATCTGGAGTTAAGAGTGCGTGCGCACGGGTGTGTATGCACACATGCTCACTGCAACATGGCAATAAGGCAACCGTATGTCTGTGCTCCCGTTAACAGTCATGCCTGTCCTGTGGGTCCTACCCTCGGCTCAGACATGTCTCTTCATGTGAAGGGCCAGGTGATCCGACCGGGAGAAACATCTAGGAAAGAAACAGAAGGAAAGCCGGTGGCATCAAACACACACTTTGCAGCTGGCTCACCCCCTTCCCTCCTCCCCCTACCAGCCTCATCCATAGGAGGGTCAACGTTCCCTTGGCCCAGTACCAGGCAGACGTTTTATCCCTCTCTTCAGAACTCCGCCATGTAAACCTTTAGGGAGAGCAGTCCAGGGCCCTCCCAGGCCCCTAACAGGGGTGTACGGTTTTGCACAACTCTGTGGGATTGAGAACTCTTTGGAAGTTTCCAACAATTAAAGACAAACATTGAGCATTAAGCAAAAGGCCTTTGGGGCATTAAATACGTTTAGTGCCAGATACAGTCCAGTAAAGATTGATCAAAGATAGTCCAAGGGTATCCAATTGCCTGAATCATCCTTCTAACAATTAGAGAGCAGTCCTCAACTACTATCTACCTCATTGGAGACCCTTGGACTCCCTCAGACTATCTTTGATCGGGCTTTATCTTGCACTAAACATTTGTCACATTATTCCCTTTATCATGTATCTGTAGACTGTGGATGGCTTGATTGTAATCATGTATAGTCTTTCTGCTGACTTGTTAGTATGCATCAATGCTTTTCACAGTACCTCGGTACCCATGACAATAAACTCAACTCATAGCTAAAACCCTAATGACTCCACTGTACTGTGATCGAGAGGTCGGAGTACGGGGGAAGAGAGAGGTTGGGAGTGAATTGTGCCGGGGAGCGGCAGAAGGGACTGCTTGAAGCATGACCACCAGCCCGTGCTCTCCCCCCCTGCGCTCCCTCCGCTCGCAGACACGGTCGCAGCCGGCTCCTCACCTGTCGCAGTGGTTGCATTTGAAGGGCTTGGCTCCCGTGTGCTTCCGATAGTGTCGGGTCAGCTCATCACTCCGTGCAAATCGCCACTCACAGCCTTCCCAGGAACACTTGTAGGGCTTCTCACCTGTGGGGACGGCAACAAGCCAGGGCTGGGGGTTAAACAGGAGGACACAGGGGGGGGGGGGGGGGCGCACACTACCCCTGCACCATGCAGCTAAACCCAGGATCTGGAGAGCACTGCACCAGAGGCAGTCCCATGCCGGGAGTGCACAGCACCAGAGTGCAGTCTTGGGTCTGCAGTGCACAGCACCGTATAACAGTCTGTGGTTTATACATCAGTGCACCTGAACAAAGATGTGCTCTTACAATACACAGCACCAGAACCGGGTATACGGCACACTGCACCAGAACACGGTTCGGGGCACGCGGTGCATTACACCCGCACATATTCCAAGGCATGCGGTACACTGCACCAGAGTGCATTCCCAAGCCGACAGGATAAGGCACCCTGATGCAGATCCGTTCAGGCCTACGGTTCACAGTATCAGAGCAAAGCCCCTGTAGTGCAGCATTTTGCGCTACAATACAGTACTAACTTTACATAACTCAATACAAGAATACATACTGTACCTGGGCCAACAGAGCACTGCACCAAAACACAGCACAAAACCGACAGGTCATAGAGGCAAAAATACAGCAACAGGTCAACAGTGTATGACATCAAAATACACAACAGGCTCTGCCGTGTACAGAGCATAAATAAAGACCAGGCAACAGTACAAGGAGCCAAAATACAGTTCAAAGCTGCACAGCAACAACACTTGATTCCCTACTTGTAGTTCTCAGTATAAGAAACAGTACTGGTTGCAGAGTGTCAGCTGCCTGAATACAGTCCTGGATCTACACTACACAATACCTCAATATGGTCATAGTCATAAAGCACAAAAAAAAAACCTTCGTGCCATTTCGCCCACGATGATCAGGATGTTCCAGCTGCTAACCCCATCTATTCTTGTTTGGTCCATATCCCTCACATACCTCTCCTATCCACATACTGTTGTTATTGTATCTGCCTCAACTACCTCCTCTGTCGGCTCGTTCCATATACTCACCACACTTCGTGAAAGTTGCACCTCAGGTTCCTGTTAAATCTTTCTCCTTTCACCTTAAGCCTATGCCTTCTCGTTCCGGTTTCCTCTACCATGGGAAAAATACTGCATGTTCATCTTATCTATTTCCTCATGATGTTATATGCCTCTGTAAGATCACCCCTCAGCCTTCTGCGCTCCAAGAAATAAAGTCCTAGCCTGACCAACCTCTCCGTATGGCTTATGTCCTGGAGTCTGAACAATATCCTTGCCCAACAGTACACTGTACCACAACACAATCCCAGGTCAAGAGTACACTGTACATAGTATTGGGGGGTAGGGTGTTGACATGGATAGAAAATTGGTTGGCAGACCGGAAGCAAAGAGTAGGAGTGAACGGGTCCTTTTCAGAATGGCAGGCAGTGGCGAGTGGAGTGCCGCAAGGCTCGGTGTTGGGGCCGCAACTGTTTACCATATATATTAATGATTTGGAAGAGGGAATTAGGAGCAACACTAGCAAGTTTGCAGATGACACAAAGCTGGGTGGCAGTGTGAACTGTGAAGAGGATGTCAGGAGGTTGCAGGGTGACCTGGACAGGTTGAGTGAGTGGGCAGATGCGTGGCAGATGCAGTATAATATAGATAAATGTGAGGTTATCCACTTTGGCGGCAAAAACAAGGGGGCAGATTATTATCTCAATGGGGTTAGGTTAGGTAAGGGGGAGGTGCAGTGAGACCTGGGTGTCCTTGTACACCGGTCACTGAAAGTTCGCATGCAGGTACAGCAGGCAGTGAAGAAAGCTAATGGAATGTTGGCCTTCATAACAAGAGGATTTCAGTATAGGAGTAAAGAGGTTCTTCTGCAGTTGTATAGGGCTCTGGTGAGAGCACATCTGGAGTATTGTGTACAGTTTTGGTCTCCTAATTTGAGGAAGGACATCCTTGTGATTGAGGCAGTGCAGCGTAGGTTCACGAGATGGATCCCTGGGATGGCGGGACTGTCATATGAGGAAAGATTGAAAAGACTAGGCTTGTATTCACTGGGGTTTAGAAGGATGAGGGAGTATCTTATAGAAACATATAAAATTATAAAAGGACTGGACAAGCTAGATGCAGGAAAAATGTTCCCAATGTTGGGCGAGTCCAGAACCAGGGGCCACAGTCTTAGAATAAAGGGGAGGTCATTTAAGACTGAGGTGAGAAAAAACTTTTTCACCCAGAGAGTTGTGAATTTATGGAATTCCCTGCCACAGAGGGCAGTGGAGGCCAAATCACTGGATGGATTTAAGAGAGAGCTAGATAGAGCTCTAGGGGCTAGTGGAGTCAAGGGATATGGGGAGAAGGCAGGCACAGGTTATTGATAGGGGACGATCAGCCATGATCGCAATGAATGGTGGTGCTGGCTCGAAGGGCCGAATGGCCTCCTTTTGCACCTATTTTCTATGTTTCTATGTACCAGATCACAGTTCAAGACATGTACCAGAATATAGTCCTGTGTCTACAGTACATTGTACCAGAATACAGAGTAGGCAATTTAAGATCAAGATTTAAGTGGTGTTGGGTCACGAAGAGCATTAAGCTGGATATTTGTACCATGTGTATATGGAGTGTGTGGTTGTTGCAACCCCTGTTTAAGTACCTGAAAAGGCAGCGCTTCAGGTTTGGCTGCATTTCAGCCCCATGCTCCTGATCTTTGGTCACTCAGTACATGGGGTGGGGAGGGGGGGAGGAGGGGGGGGTGGGGTGGGTGGGGAGGGGGGAGTTTCCCTGTCAGTTTGCTCCTGGACCTAGCCAGGATGGCCATTCATGGGTCCAGGCAGCAGGCAGTAGCGGGTTTTGCCCGAGTTGACTACCTGGCCCTCTTCTGGGCTTACATTCATGCCCATGTGTCACTAGAGAGGGAAGTCGCGTTGTTCACAGGTACTTGAGGCCTTCTGTGAATGCTGGTCGCCGCGGGGGCTTGAGTGCATTGTGGATACCAAGGTCCAGAAACAATATCGACAGAGTTAAAGAGCGGGCAGTCGAGGGTTTTACCCAAGTCAAGTGCCTCTTCCGGGCTTATGTCCGTGCCCATGTGTCCTCGCAGAGGAAGTATGCAATGTTCACGGGAAATCTGGAGGTCTTCAGGGAGTGGTGGGTGCCAAGGGGTCATGAGTGCATTGTGAATACGGCTGATAATGTTGTCATTTGATGGTTGTTGTTTGCAAGCTGCACAACGAGCAGTTTTGATTAACGTACTAGGCTCCATACAGTGGCGCAGCTGATAGAGCTGCTGCCTCACAGCGTCAGAGACCCGTGTTCGATCCTAACCTCAGGTGTTGTCTGTGTGTAGTTTGTACATTCTCCCTGTGATTGCATGGGTTTCCTCCCACATCCCCAAAAACATGCATGTTGGTAAGTTGATTGGCCTTGGTAAACTGCCCCTAGTGTGTAGGGTAAGTGGGATAACATAGAACTCGAGTGAATGAGTGATCAATGGTTGGCATGGACACGATGGGCCGAAGGGTCTGTTTCTATGCGGTATCTACAATTCCGTTCAATGCACTACTTTGTAAACTGTGAATATGTAAGAAAAGGTCCATGTTAAGGGGAAAAAAAATACAGTGCATTGGAAAGAGTCACCAGCCTACAACACATTGTTCTGGAGTACAGACCCAGCCTGTGGAGCAATGCACCAAAAGGACACGGAGCTGGCATTTAGTCCTGACTGAAGCACACTTGATTTGCCAAATGTCAGCATTTTCTGGAGGTGAACAGATCCTGAGCATTTCCATGCTGTCCCTCCTATGGAAAAGACTACTCTGGCACCAGTATATCCTGGAAAGGATCTCCATCTATCCTGTGGGAGAATGAAACGAGTGTCGTTTCCAAGATTCCCTCGGCTGCCAGTTGCTGCACCTGGCTAGCTGGGCAACTGCCAGAGCACCTGAGGCAAACTGATGGAGGAACTCTGTGGAGGGCAGTGGACAGATACGTTTTGGGCTGGGATAGACACAAAGTGCTGGAGTAACTCATTGAGTCAGGCAGCATCTCTGGAGGGCATTGGACAGATATGTTTTGGGCTGGGATAGACACAAAGTGCTGGAGTAACTCATTGAGTCAGGCAGCATCTCTGGAGGGCAGTGGACAGATATGTTTTGGGCTGGAGTTGTCAGGCAGCTTCTCTGGAGACAAAGGATGGGTGACGTTTTGGGTGGGGACCTTTCTTTAGACCCAGGCATTAATTGTCTCGTGTGGTCACAGCTGATCCTGGTGTAGAGGTCAGGAATTCCAGCAGCCTCTTGGTTATTAAGATGGTTATTGTGGGAGAAGGTTATGGTTGTAGGAGTCCTGGGACATCACTGTGGGAGTTCCTGGGGGCATTATTCATGGCCCAAATATCTTCAGCTGTTACACTGATGACCTTTTCTCTGTCACAAGGTCAGGGGTCGATGATGGTACAATGCTCAAGTCTACTCACAACTACTCAGCAAATGCCGCAGACCATGCCTGCACGTGGCTAGGCCAAGACAGCATTCAGGTAGAGGATGCGTGACAAGCAACATTGGCACCACAAACGAACAATGACCCTCTCCTATTAGACTTTAGAGATACAGGTCCTTTGGCCCACCCGCGCTGACCAGCGATCACCCCGTACACTAGCACTATCTCACTTTCTGTGTAAAAACAACTTTAAACATTGTCCTTCTCACCTTAAAGTTACGCCTTCTAGTCTGACATCTTCACCCTGAGAAAAAGGCTCTGACCATCTACTCTAACCATGCCTCTCATAATTTTACAATTTTCTATCAGGTTTCATCCCAACCTCCGATATTCCAGAGAAAATACTCTAAGTTTGTCCAATGTTAGACTGAGAAGCTGGGGTGATTCACCTCTGAGTAGGGGAGGCTATGAGCAGTCAGGGTGGAGATTTGCTACACCGTTTGGAGTAGGGACAGAGTAGATAAGAACTGCTCCATCCTGGGCAGGATTCACTATCCAAGGCATGCAAAAGTAGTACAAATCCTGGGAGGAATAAGTTTCTCTTATTAGAGAGGGGTGGGTATTATTGATCCATGGCAAAGGGTTGGAGAGGAGGCAGACTCAACCATAGTGTTCAAGAGGGACATTTAAAAGAAAAGTAGATCCCTTAAAGGAAATAATTTGCACGGGTTGGCAAGAGGGCAGTGTATTGAGACTGACTGGAGGTCTCTTAGCATAGAAAACATAGAAAATAGGAGCCTGCACCGCCATTCAATATGATCATGGCATGATTAAGATCTCAATGGCTTCAATCAGTGCTGTTACCAAGAGCCGGGATGCATAGGGTTAATAGGGGAAATGGATGGTGGAGGACAGGAGCAGAGGAGGTGGAGTGCAAGAGGAAAATGTTAGAAGAGTGAGAAAGGATGATTGGAAGGGAAGGGCAGGACAGGACGAGAAGAGGAATGGATGAGTGCATGAAAGAGAGGGAAAGCTGCGTATAAAAGAGAGAGGTGCAAGGGAGAGAGGGGTGCGAGTGAGTGAGAGGAGGTGGTGAGAGAGAGAGAGATGGGGGTGTGCGAGGGAGGGGGGGCAAGCGAGAGAGAATGAAGGTGGTGAAAGGGAGAGGGGGCGCGCAAAAGAGAGGGGGGCCACGAGAGAAGGGGGCCATGAGAGAGAGGGGGCGCACGAGAGAGAGAGAGAGAGAGAGAAAAAAAAGAGGGGTGCGTGAGAGGTGGTGCGCGAGAGAGGGGGGCATGTAAGAGAGAGAGAGGGAGCACGCAAGACAGAGAGAGGGAAGGTAGCATGAGAGAGAGAGAGAGAGGGGGTGCGTGAGAGAAAGAGCGTAAGAGGAGCGGGGGTGGTCGCACAAAAGAGAGAGGGGGGACAAGAGAAGGGAGAGCGAGAGAGAGGGGAGAGTGAGAGAGGGAAAAAGAGAGTCTGGCAGGGAGGGGGGAGAGGGAGGGAGGGAGAGGGAGAGAAGAGGGGAAAGGGGGCATAAGATTGATGTGATTAGATTTTGTATGTGTATGCACATGTGTGAGAAAGAGAAAAAGAGATAGAAAGCGAGAGAGCATGCAGGGGGTGGAGGTAGGCAATGTGAAGGCGTTATCGAGAGAGAGGGATGAGGGGAGGAGGAACGAGCTGGCAGAGACAGAAGGAGAGGAGCAGACACATCAATCCACAATGCGAGGAGTGATGAGAGCCTTGTCTGGGACACTGGATGAAGCGTGTCAGAGCCCACTGCCATCAGCAGGGATGGAGAGGTGCCAGACTGCGTGCTGATTTAATTGAAGGGTTCATCCCCCCACGGGAGGAGTCAGGATGAAGCAGGTCCCAACTCGCAGCCCAGCCAATTACTGCTCCGTGCATGGTGCTGATGCAGTTGCCTGGCAACCCGAGTCTGCCCCCCTCCCCCATCCTCAGGCTGCTGCTTGGGCTAATTAAGGGCCTGGCTCTCTCTGCATTGCTGGAAGCTTCTCTCATCAGCTAATTCCCTGGGGCTTGGGGTGGAGAGGCAAGAAGGGTTCTCCACGCGCCACTGTAATTTGGTTCACAGCCTTTAAGCACCTGCCGGAAATTGGGAAAAAAAGACAGCGAGCAAAATTTTTCCTGAGACTTTTGCAACCTTTGAAAAATAAATGAATCCATCAGCTGTGTGAGTGTCAGATGTCATGCTTTCTCAGAACAGAACAAGCCATCTTTGAGCTGAAGAGGATTGGACAGCAAGATCCTTGTCTGAGACACACCAGGGAAGACCATCACTGCTGAGAGAGAGAACACCCACTGGCTCCCCCACCCCTCCCCTCCCTCCCCCCTCCAGCTTGTGTGGACAACCCAGACTCTCAGTGTGATAACCACCATTGCACCACTCCATTGAATATTGATCACGGAATAGGTACGAGAGCAAAAATAGAGAGAACTTTGTCACTCCTCTTTTCATTGTGCTGGGAATATTTTGTCTCGGCCCAAACTAGGATCCTTCATCTGAAGGGTGCACCTCAGTCAGTCAGTGTTGCATCAGCACCTTAAACTAAATATTCCACTCTTACCTTTACACCTCCGACTCATTCCCATTTCAATCGATGGATTAGAGCAATCATTAGTCCACAATAATAGTCCAATCCCTATTTTACTTCGGAGTCACGTGAGTGACTACGTGAAGAACCCCGCCAGTGCGCCTGCACGACATTACGTCAGACGCCTTGACGCAAACGGACGTGACGAGCAGAGCTCCTCCAGTGGTTTGTAGTTTTTACAACTACAATGTAAGTAGAAACTTTTAAAAGTATTTCCAGGTCCGTTTTCTGTGGGTCTATGGGATTTTTTCACAGACGCCATGGAAAAAACGGGCAGGGGGAAGAGGCGTGCGATTCAGCCGGCAGAAAGTCGGGAATCTCCGGGTACACGCCAGCCACCCCAGTACAGTCGCCAGCGGTGAGCATAGCGACTGTGGACCTGGGACTGATGAAAACTCAGTCAGCGCCTGTCGGGCGAAAGCACAAGTTTAAATCCAGACGGCCCACGGAGGAGGAGTCCCAGGCAATGGAAGCTCCAGGGCTAGATACTGCCTTTGTGCGTATTAGCCAGATGGAAAGCCTTCTGCATAGGCTATTGGAGCAAAGTACACTCAGGGAGTGTACTGAAATACAAGCTGCTGGAAGCAGCCTAACAGCACCTGGCACAGGGCTGATGGAATGCACCCTCAGAGATGAGGAGAGTGCTATGGGTCATGAGTGTTCAGACCCCGACTCTGACGGTGAGGCTATACAAGGTGAAGAACTGCAGATACCAGATATTCCACCACTGGCAGTACGCTTCGCTGCCCCGTCAGGGTCAGGAGAGCCACTAGGAGATGAGCTGGCCTCCTTAATAAATTACTTGGTTTCCCATCAGCTGGAACAGCAGGAGATGGATGATACTGCAAGAAAGCATGAGACCCAAGCAACTGTGTGTTGCTGAAAGCACCAGCAGTGAATCAAATCATCTGGAATCAATTGAGTATGACTATGAGAACTCAAGAATTAAAATTGCAGAGAATATTAAAGCTGCTGGGTTCTGGAATTACTGCTTTTGCCAGAATAGCAGATAAAAGCCAAGAGATGACGGAGTTGCATCAGAAAGCACTGGGGTTGCTTTGCAGCACCCACTTCGAGATCAATTGTCCGAGGAAAGGTGCTATACGGCCTATTATGAATCCGAAATTCGCAGCACTCTACAAACCAAGTAATGTACAATTACCCAACTTACTCTTTGGAGAGGATCTCGAGAGATGTGTTAAAGAGTTGGAAGATGAAGCGAAAACAGGATTGATGAAAACATCAATGGTTGTAAAGTCTGTAAAGAGGAATATCCTTTCAGACGTCATACGGATCCTGGACAGGACCAAGTCGCACATTAACGCAGGGACGTAGCTGGCGGCCTGCAGCGGGAGCAAGAACCAGTGAGGGTGCTTCCGGGAGAATCCAGGAATCTCAGAGTACTCAAATGACTCAAGAGGTAGGTGGACCTGGTTCTCATGGGAACATACTAACTGGATTAAGTCCAAAAGTTGGAGGCAGATTATGTCTCTTCTATAAACAATTGGAAGATTACTTCAGATGTGGTAATTCTGAATAGTATACAAGGATTTCGAATTGAATTCAATCCAAATTATGATTTGCCTGTCCAGCATGTTCCTAGCAGAATTCTCCACTTCTTCGGCATGGACTTGAAAGGCCGAGATGGCCTGTTTTCCTGCTGTAATTGTCATATGGTTTGCACAAAAAGAAGTGATGGAGGTTCAAGCTGCGTTTCAAACCCTATATATAAAAGGTGTTATTGAAGAATCAGTCTACCAAATTCACCAATTTGTGTTAAATATATTCCCTCGATCAAAAAAGGATCGAGGATGTGGGATTATTCTAGACTTGACAAGTCTGAATCCTTTTGTTTAATTTAAACATTTTAAAAAGAGACATTTGTGACTGCCAAACAACTTATTTCAGAAGCATGTCATATGGCAACTATAGATTTAAAAGATACATATTCAGTATCTTAAATTTACATGGATGAACCAGTTATGGCAGTTCAAAGCTTTGCCTAATGGGTTAACGTCCGCTCCCAGAATATTCACAAAATTATTAAAACCAATTCTGGGGTTGCTAAGAAGCCAGGGGCATGTACTAATGGCATATTTTGGATGATGTCCTGATTATAGGAAGGACAAAACAGTCAACAGAAGCATCTGTGGCAGTTGTGAAATCAACTTTTGAAAGTTTGGGGTTTCTAATTCATTCAAAGGAATCAAGGTTAACACCATGTACCTCGATTGATTATTTGGGGTTCACAATTGATTCAGTCCAAATGAAAATTACTTTGCCCAATGAAAAAAGGGTGGAGTTGATTAAAGATTGCAGTAATCTGGTAAACGAGCAAAAACCCTCAATCAGACAGGTGGCTCGAGTACTGGGAAAATTAGTAGCAGCATTCCCAGCAGTCCAAGTCGGACCATTACATTATCAACAGCTGAAGAGAGTTAAAGAACAGGCACTGAGAATGCATGTTGGTCATTTTGATAGAACCATGCAACTGACAACAAATGCTGTTTCTGATCTGCAGTGGTGGATTCTACATGTCTCAAGCAGTTCCAGCAGAGTGCTGATTGAACAAACCTTCCATGATATTACAAACAGATGCCAGTACACTAGGATGGGGTGAAACTGACTTAGCATCTAGCTGCGGAGGCAGATGGAATCAGGAAGAGTCATTGTTACTGCAGACATGGGCAGTTAACTATTTGGAGTTTGAAGATGTTTCTATGGACTCCAAGGTTATTGTTCTAACACAACTAAAAGGCATTTTCAAGTTCAGATTGATAAACACACCAGCAATTGCCTATATTAATGATATGGATGAAATCAAGTCAGGGTCATGTGACAAAATGGCTAATCAACTTTGGACTGGGTGTATTGAAAAGAATATTTCTATTTCAGCTATTTATCTACCAGGTAGAATGAGCACGATAACAGACACCAGGTCACAAAAGTTCCATGATAATAAGAATGGATGTTGAATCGAGAGGTATTCAATGATATAGTAATCAGATTTGGAATGCCCGACATTGACTTGTTTACATCTAGACTGAATCATCAGCTATCGAGATATGTCTCATGTGAATCAGATCCAGGAGCAGTGGCGATTGATTCTTTCTCGCTACATTGGAGTGGTATGTTGTCATATATATTTCCACTTTTCTGCCTTATAAGCCAGTGTTTGCTTAAAGTCAGGCAAGATGCTGATTCAGTTGTATTGGTAATACCAGATTGGCCTACACAGCCATGGTATCCGTTGATATTAGAATTAACAACACAAATGTTGATGAAAGTCCCAAAAAGGAGTAATTTATTGCTGCACCCTGTAACAGGGAAACAACATCCATTATATGATCGTTTGGATTTGTTGATTTGCAGGTTTAAGAAGGCCTTTTCTGGGGCGAGGACTGTCTGAGCGTACTGTGGACATGCTTACGGCAGCCTGAAGGAAGAGCACTCAAAAAACAGTACCTTTCTTATATTAAGAAATGGGAAAAGTTCTGTGTACAAAATAATTTGCAATATAGTACTGCAGATATTTCAAATGTTTAGAAAATCTGTCAAAACTCTATTATGATGAAGGTCTGAGTTGTAGTGCAATTAATTCGGCCATAAGTGCATTGCCCTCATATTTGGTTCTGGATTCAGAAATAAACCCAATTGGGTCACACCCAATTCTTTCCAGACTAATGAAAGGAATCTTTAATTCCAAACCACTGAAACCTAGGTACATGACAATCTGGGATGTAAGTGTGGCACTGAAACTACTTCGTAAATGGTCACCAAGTGTGTCTTTACCTTTGGTCAAGCTCAGGATGAAAGTATTCATGCTTATGGCATGAGTGACAGCACAACGAGTGCAAATACTTGGAAAATTACAAATAGAAACTATGGAAGTAACTGAAGACAAGGTTACATTCTATATCTATGACCTATTAAAGCAAATTAGGCCAGGTGTGACAGGATTTAAAATTATGCTAGCAGCATATCCAAATGATCCTTGTCTCTGTGTTAAGACATATTTGTGACAATGCATTGAGGTCACAAAGAATTTAAGAAATACGGAAACTGGGTTGTTAATCACACACAAGAAACCACACAAGAGAGTTTCAATACAGACTATTTCCTGATGGATAAAAGAAGTCCTAACAGCTTCTGGTATTAACACTTATGTTTTTACGTCTCACTCGACTAGGGCAGCAGAAAAGTCGGCGGCCAGGGCATAAGACGTCCCCGTCGACCATATCCTCGCAGCCGCCGGATGGTCCAATGAGTTGATGTTACAACATTTTTACCATCGGCCTATTGTTAATGCGGGATTGTGTGCAGAAACTATTTTAAGTTCTGTTTAAATTCCTCTGGTTTAAAGGGGATCTGATTAATTTCATTATTGAAATGAATTACTGCATTTGTGGTACAAATGTTATTATGAATGCATGATTGATTATTCTCGTTCCGAGTCAATCTATGCAGTGAGAAGCCGGGATTGATCCACGGCATGAAATCACAAAGCTTTAAAATCTTCACGTAGTCACTCACGCGACTCCGAAGTAAAATAGTAAGATTAAACGAGAACTTACCTAAGTTTGAAGTTTGATCTTTATTTTATGAGGAGTTACGTAGGTGATTACGTGCCCGCCACGATCCTACCCTCTATCATAAAGGTCAGATGGAAGTTCTTGTATTACTCGTTTTATTATGAGACTATATTACTTTGGTTGTTGTTTTTGTGATTTCACACCGCTGCTTTGAAGATTGACGCGCAGGCGCACTGGCGGGGTTCTTCACGTAATCACCTACGTAACTCCTCATAAAATAAAGATCAAACTTCAAACTTGGGTAAGTTCTTGTTTAATCTTACTAGTCATTTCCTCTGTGGTTTCAAGATTCAAATTACAGTATATCCTGTGGTGTCAGGATTCAAGTCTCACTGAGGAAGCCAGGTCTGGGAGCAGATAGACCTAATTGACAGCACAGTAGCACAGCTGGTATAGGAAGTCCAGTCTCACAAATCCGATTGAGCTTTTTGAGGAGACGACAAAAGTAATTGATGAGGGAAGGGCCGTGGATGTTATCTACATGGACTTTATTAAACATTTGACAAGGGCCTCATGGTAGACTGGCCCAGAAGATCAATTTACATGGGATCCTCGGTGTGTTGGATACAAAACTGGCTTGGTCGGAGAAGACACGGTGGTAGTGATGGAGGGATGTTTCTCTTACTGGAGGTCTGTGACCAGTGGTGCGCTGCAAAGATCAATGTTAGGAAGGAACTGCAGATGCCAGTTTAAATCAAAGATAGACACAAAATGCTGGAGTAACTCAGAGGCACAGGCAGCATCCACAAAATGCTGGACTTCTGCTATATCTGAATGAAATATATATGTGGTCAAATTATTAAGTTTGCAGATGACATGGAAAATGGTGGAATTGCAGATAGTAAGGAAGGACTCAGCAGGACTTAGACCAGCTGGAACTTGAAATATGGGCAGAGAAATGGCAGATAGAGTTTAATCTAGACAAGTTGGAGGTGCTGAATTTTGAGAGGTCAAATGCAAGAAAATATACTGTAAATGGCATTGACCATTAGGAGCACTGATTTACAGAGAGATCTTGTGATGCAAGCCCATAGAACACAGAACAGTATAGTGCAGGAATAGGCCCCTTGGCCCACATGTCTGTACTGAGCATTATGCCAAATTAAACCAACATCTTCTGCCTGCAGTGATCCATATTCCTCCATCCCCTGCGTATCCATGTGCCTTTCTAAAATCATTTCAAACATCACTATCATACCTGCTTTGACCTCCACTCCTGGCAGCATGTTCCAGGACCAAACTATTTAAAAATAATTTGCCCCGCACATCCACTGTAATCGTCCCCCCTCTGACCTTAAAGCTGTGCCCTCCAGTATTTGATATTTCCTATCTCGGAAAAAGGTTCTGAATGTCTACCCTCTGTACACCTCTCATAATTTTATAAACTTCTTTTCAGATCCCTCCTCAGCCACTGATGCTCCAGAGAAAACAATCCGAGTTTGTCCAACCTCTCCTTATAACTAATACCCTCCAATAAAGACAGTATCCTGTAAAACTCTTCTTCACCCACTCCAAAGCCTCCATATCCTATCTGTGCAGGGCAACCAGAACTGCACGCAATATTCCAAATGCAGCCTATGCAAAGTTTTATAAAGCTGCAAAATGTCCTTCCTGACACATACTCAATGTTCCAAAACAAAAAATAGCTCAATGCAAGTGGCAGGTGATAAAGACATACGGCATACTTGCCTTCACAGGTAAGTGTACTGAGTATAGGTTGGGAAGTCATGTTGCAGTCATAGAGTGATACAGTGTGGAAACAGGCACGTCGGCCCAACTTGCCAACACTGGCCAACATGTCCCAGTTATACTAGTCCCAGCTGCCCGCGTTTGGTCCATATCACTCCAAACCTGTCCTATCCATGTAGTTGTATTAAGTTTTAGGTTGCCCACATCTGGAGTATTGTGTGCAGTTCTGGTCACCGCTCTCCGGTCGTTGCCAGTCATATCTTTCTCTCACATATGGTATGATTTGACTGGATAGTACGCAAACAAAGTCTTTTACTGTGTTTTGGTACATGTGACAATAATAATCTATTACCAATACATTGCTCCAGAAAGAAAACTAAAATCTGGAAATCAAAAGCTGTTACTGGCTTTTAAAGAAAAGTCCACAAAGCTGTCACAAAAGCTCGAATCGCTTTACTACCATCCTCCTGGGGTGAATTTGTGTTGCCCTCGCCCCGACTGGGCCTTCAGGGCACTCCAGCCCCTCATCAATGTGGTTGACTCTGCCTTCTGAGAGGCCTAGATGCCCAAAGGAGGGGCATCCCCCCAGGGCAGCTGAGGATGGCGATGTTACCAGTTTGTAGGGCAGTGTTGGGACAGTATACGGCATCCATGTTCCCTCCCCCCACTCCCCTGATTCAGACAACCTACCTGTGTGCGTCCTCTGGTGGGCCTTCAAGTGCGAGCTCTTGGTGTAAACTTTCCGACAGTCATTAAACTGGCAGCGGTGGACCCTCTTCTTGTTGTCGGGGGAGATCTCTAGCTCGCCCTGCCCGCCCTTGGTCAGGCCCTTGACCAGGCCGAGGCCTGCCTTCCTCTGGATGGCCTTGACCGGCCCGCCGTCGGCCACCGGGAAGTGGGGCGGCTTGGTCAGGTGCCTGCCCAGCTCGGGCGAGGAAGGAGGGGTGAGCGACGTGACGGCGTTGAGCTGGGCCGGGTTAACCAGGGCGGGGGGATCGATGGGTGGCTCCGCTGTGGTCTGCAGGGTGAAGGGTGCCTCCGGCGGGAGCTTGTGTGGCGAGGTGGGGGTCGAAGGCAGGTGGCTTCTGTCCGGGTGCTTCCTCAGCTCGAGGGGCTGCAGAGAGTCCGGCAGATCCTCCTCCCCGCTGATCGCCGAGGAGGCGCTCAGCACACACTCCAGCAGGGGGTCCGACAGCTTCCTGGGCTCCGTCTGAAGGTATCGCTCCAACTCCAAGCATGTCTGTGGGCAATCAAGCACAAACAGAAGTATGAGCGGACCACACTTATATAGCACCACGACCAGCACTTGAACCACTAATGCGCCTGTCCCACTTAGGCGATTTTTTTGCCGACTGCCGGCGACTGTCATAGTCGTAGCAGGTCGCCAAAAAAACGGCGACTGGATTAATGGGCCTGTCCAACTTAGGCGATTTTTTTTTGCGACTGCCGGTGAATACGACAATGGAATTCACCGAAGTCAGCACCGGCGACAACCTACGTCACCTGTCGACAACCGACAACATCCTGGCGACACCCTACGACATCCTGGCAACTGCCCACATTAACTTGGCGACAACCTACGACAGCACCTACGTCAAGCTATGCTCATTTAGCATCAAACCCAAGGTTGCCACTGTCGCCAAAAAATGTTCAACATGTTGAACATTTTTCGGCGACCAGAAAGACGCTACGACACTTTGGGCGACTGAGGAGACTACACACGACCATACAGGCGACACCCCGGCGACCACCGGCGACTGCATAGTCTCCTGTAATCGCCTAAGTGGGATAGGCCCATAAAAAGGAAACAACCAAAAACAGCAGAAAATGTGATGCCAGATAGTGCAAAATGCCAGATAAACTCAGCAGGTCAGGCAGCGTCTATGGGAAGAGAAACAATCATGTTTCAGGTCTATGATGCATCGTCAGAAGTGGGAAAGAGAGAGCTGCAAGTGGTGTCCAGAAGAAGAGACTGTGTAGAACAAAGGGGATGCCTGCGATAGGATGAATTGACCTGGCATCAGCTGACCAAAGGTCTTTGAACTGAAACAATGACTGTTCCGCCTCTCATAAATGCTGCCTGACCTATTGACTGTTCCCTGCTTTTTATTTTAAGTTCCCAACATCAACATTTTTCAGCCCATTAAACTCTATAAAGCATTAATAGTGAGGGGTGGTACTTGTCCAGACTTACACCAGCACAAATTAAAAACTGAACAGGAAATTATTTTTTTCCATGAAATGGAAAATGCCCAAAAATCCTGGTCTGGCAGAGTCTGCGGAGAAAGAAACAGTTGCTGTGTCAGACCTGAGAAAGAGAGAAACATGGTAAATGGGATTGATATACTTGGTGGGCATGGATATGATGGCCTGAAGAGCCATCCAGCCAGAGCTCTGTCACACCACCTGTCCTGTCACAGACCCTGCTCTCTACACCCACCTACAGGGAGCTCAGGGAGATAGAAAGAGCCCAGGCACTTGGCTGAGGAATCAGAGATTGGACACAGCACAGAAGAAGGTCAATCGGCCCATTGTAGTCCGCCACCGTAACAGCCTTCTCATTCCAATCACTGGCCCCTTCCTTATGCAGCTTGCAAATTTATTTATCAAATTCCTACCTATGTCCAGATGCCAAACACACTGCATATAAAATATGTTTCTCCTCTGAATTTTTACTCGGATACTTATAGCTCAATCATGCCCATGACGAGCATAAAACTGCAGATGCTGGAAATGTTAGATGAAAACAGAATTCTGGAAACATTCAGCTGGTCAGGCAGCATTTGTGGAGGGTAACACAGGGTCAATGTTTTAGATCAAGATCTAGTCATCAGAATTATTTTATACTAGACCAAGTGGGACCCGTTGGGTCCCTGTCACAAGGGAGGCCTGGTCCCCCAATGCAACCCGTTCCCCCAATGCAATATCCCACTACTCACCCATAGTTCCCAACTGTGCAGGGGCGGCTCATTTCCCCTTATCCCCCAGCACTCCCACCCCTCCTCTTCAACCTCCCTCTTTTTAAACTATTAAAAAAAAGTGCAATTGCACGCTGCCAGGACTTAAAAAAAGAATCCAATTGCACTTCCCCTACCTCCCCGAGCACTCTCTCCCCCTCCTCTTTTTAAACTTTAAAACCTTGCCGCCAGAACTCAATGTTCTGTGATTGCAACATTGTTGCGGGCAGGGCCAGCAAGGATTTGGATTTTTGACACTGAGAAGTTAAGTGAAAAGTCACATTTTTAAAGTTTTAAATGTGAATAACTTGTAAAATATACCATCAATCTGAACAAAACATGATACAACACACAGGACAATGGTGAGTAAGGTGGTCCAAGAATTGTAGCGCTATCGTGTACCATCTTGGTGTAATTCAGGCTATGAATCGCATACACGCACAAACACAGAGAAGATGAGAGTTTAAGTAATATCTTTATCACTAAATGTCTGATCTTGACCACTTCCTGTTGTTCTATATATTGATTTTAGATAAACGCTGCCACTTACGGGGGTGATTTTTGACCATCCTATTCAGAGTCCCCCTCTGCTGCGCAGGACAAGAGGATTTTTCCCATCGATGAAAAATAAAAGAGTTATTAGTGTTTTAAAAATGTTGAGATTCTCTCTCCTGAAGGCCACTCCCCTTCCGGCGGGACTATAAAACCCGGAAGTGTTGAGTGCCTCAGTCAGTCTCTGCAAGATGGGGGAGCGAGCGGGTCACGTCTCTCAGTCTGAGCTGTGAATAACACTGAACACATGTCTACTAAATTGTGAGTGGTCTTACTGACCTGTCAGTGCCCTTAATGTGGTTTGAAAATATAGTTTGGAAATGCTAAAGCTGTGTTGCCTTTGGTTTGGAAATGCTAAAGCTGTGTTGCCTTTGGTTTGGAAATGCTAAAGCTGTGTTGCCTTTGGTTTGGAAATGCTAAAGCTGTGTTGCCTTTGGTTTGGAAATGCTAAAACTGTGTTGCCTTTGGTTTGGAAATGCTAAAGCTGTGTTGCCTTTGGTTTGGAAATGCTAAAGCTGTGTTGCCTTTGGTTTGGAAATGCTAAAGCCGTGGCCTTTGGTTTGGAAATGCTAAAGCTGTGTTGCCTAATTAAAGTTGCCTTGCCTAATTAAAGTTGCCTTGCCTAATTAAAGTTGCCTTGCCCAATTAAAGTTGCCTTGCCTTCTATATAATTAAAAGTCTAATCTTGACCACTTCCTGTTTGCGCTTTATATTGATTTTAGAAAAAAACGCTACCATGTACGGCTGTGGTTTTTGGCCATCTTACTCGGAGTCCCCCTCCGCTCATCAGGTGCCGAGGATTTTTCCCATCGATGAAAAATAAAAGAGTTATTAGTGTTTTAAAAATGTTGAGATTCGCTCTCCTGTCAATCACGCCATGAAGGCCACGCCCCTTCTGGTGGGAGGGGGGGAGGGACTATAAAACCCAGAAGTGTGGGTATGGCTCAGTCTCTGCAAGATGGAGGAGGGAGAGGTCACGACTCGCTGTCTTTAGTAGCCTTGCACCCTGCTTGAAATGGTATGAAACTGCACTTGAATTTGGTGGCCTTGCGCCCTGCTTGAAGTGGAATTTCAAGGAATAGCCGTGAGTCAACTGTCAGCCCACCAGCCGTGAGTGAGTAAGCTGCCAGCACAACAGGCTTGAGTGACTGAGCCGCCAGCCCAAGAATCCATTTGGCCAACAATGTCCATACTAGCCCTCTGGAAACCAGTCCCTTCAGCCCACAACACCCATACTAGCGCTCCAGAAAGCCCCCTCCCCCCCTCTGGCCACCAATATTGGAATTGGTGGAGAGGTGGAATATTGCGTTGGGGGACCAGCCCTCCCGCGTGATGCTGGGACCCAACGGGTCCCAATTAGTCTAGTATATAGATAGTTCCTTATGGTATAAAAGTAGGTCAGTCCGCCATTGAGTTGATGCGTTTAGTGAAGTCCAAACAACCCCATTACCCCATTTATCTCCCCCCTGCTCATTAAATCCCTGCCAATTCTTCCACCATGTACCCAACACCTGGGAATTTTTTTCTCCTCAACCCACCTGACTGCAAGCTGGGAGGAAATTAGATCACCTACAAGAAACAGGGCAGAAAGGCATCTCCCACACAGACAGCAGCCAAGGTCAGGAATAAACCTAGGTTGCGGGAGCTGTGAGGCATCTGCACTACCCGCAGCACAACTGCAATGCTCCTTAATCTGCTACAATCCACCCCAACACCCCATCTGCTATAATCCACCCCATTCTCAATCTCTGAACCCAAAGTGCAAGTGCTTGCAATAGAGCAGTGAAATAAAAATGCCCCCCTTAAATCTAGGCAATATTGTAGAGAATAGCAGCCCTCCACACCAGTGGTTTTAAGACTTTGATCTCTTTACTAATTGTAAAGACGTCTGCAAATCAGCAGGATCCACAATCCATGGAACTGTGGATCTCTGCAGTACAGTAACAGGTTCTCTCAGCCCAACTCATCCATGCCAGCCATGATGCCTATCCGTGTTAATCCCAGGTGTCTGCATTGGGCCCGTATTCCTAGGAACATAGAAAATAGGTGCAGGAGGGGGCCATTCGGCCCTTCGAGCCAGCACCGCCATTCATTGTGCTCATGGCTGATCGTCCCCAATCAATAACCCGTGCCTACCTTCTCCCCATATCCCTTGAATCCACTAGCCCCTAGAGCTCTATCTAACTCTCTCTTAAATCCATCCAGTGATTTGCCTCCACTGCTCTCTGTGGCAGAGAATTCCACAAATTCACAACTCTCTGGGTGAAAACATTTTTTCTCACCTCAGTCTTAAATGGCCTCCCCTTTATTCTAAGACTGTGGCCCCTGGTTCTGGACTCGCCCAACATTGGGAACATTTTTCCTGCATCTAGCTTGTCCAGTCCTTTTATAATTTTGTATGTTTCTATAAGATTCCCCCTCATCCTTCTAAACTCCAGTGAATACAAGCCTAGTCTTTTCAATCTTTCCTCATATGACAGTCCCGCCATCCCAGGGATCAATCTCGTGAACCTATGCTGCACTGCCTCAATCACAAGGATGTCCTTCCTCAAATTAGGAGACCAAAACTGTACACAATACCCCAGATGTGGGCTTTTTATGCAACTGCAGAAGAACCTCTTTACTCCTATACTGAAATCCTCTTGTTATGAAGGCCAACATTCCATTAGCTTTCTTCACTGCCTGCTGTACCTGCATGCCAACTTTCAGTGACTGGTGAACAAGGACACCCAGGTCTTGCTGCACCTCCCCCTTACCTAACCTAACCTCATTGAAATAATATGCCTATCCTGTCCAAATCCCTTTTAAACATTGCAATTGCCTCAACCACCTCCTCTGGCAGCTCACCTAGTGAACTGTCATGGTGTGCATGGGAAAAACTAAATTCTCAGATCTCATCCTTTACAGCTTATTCAGCTGCAAAGCAATTTTAGTTTTGCTGCTGATGGACGAGGATCTGGCTTTGAGCAGACTGTCGTCACCAGGGAAAATGAAGTGGTATCGTCAACGCCCACCCTCTCCATCTATGGTTCAAGATGCAGTTACAGGGGACAACAGAGTGCAAGGGATGGGAACTCAGCGGGCATGGAAAATATACAAACCAGCAGACTCCGAAAATCTGAAATAAAAACAGAAATCGCTGGATACACACAGCAGGTCAGGCAACACCTGTGGAGAGGTTATGGGAAAAGGCAGGAGAATGGGGTTTGGTGGGAGAGATAAATCAACCATGATTGAATGGTGGAGTAGACTTGATGGGCCGAATAGCCTAATTCTACAATTTCTTATGACCATAGTAAATCAGAGCCAATGTTTCAGGTCAAAGGCCCTTCATTAGAACTGGCTTGTGTTTGGTGGCAGTGAATCGCTCTGCAGATGCTGTTTCCAGTTTTCTGATCTTTGTTCTTGAAAGCGGAAGAAAGAGGGTGGCTTTGCGTTAAATTAATAAGAACATACAATTAGTTGATAAACTAAACTTGTAACGCAGTCTGCAGTTAATTGTAATTCACCACCCTTTGTGAGAAGAAATTCTGGGAAATTCAGTTTAAATGACCACCCTCATCCCAGGCTTTGTAGCTATGTCCCCTTGCTCAAGCCTCAACCACTAGTGGGAACTGTTCAACATCCACCATTCTCACAAAGGATCATATATTTCAGTGAGGTTACAACTCACTCTAATAATCTTCGCAATGCTCGTGGGTTTGACAGCAGTGACAATAAAAAATGTGGAGAGCGAAAAAACAAACTGTTTTGCCAGGGTTCAATTACACACTGATGCAAGGGATAGAGGTGATGGACCAAGTGCAGAGACAGACCTATGGGAAGGTGAGTGTGGATGATAATCTTGCAGGGGTTAATGGCAGCTGAACATTCCTGGGCACTGGGGTCTTCGGCAAGAAATCCATGGGGAGCAATTGGAATGAGAGGTAACAATGTTGTTTGAGATAAAAGCTAAAGCCATGAAGATGGATATGGATCATGTGCAGGCAGAAGAGATTTATTCAATTTGACATCATGTTCGGCACAGGCATGCGGGGCCAAAGGACCTGTTCTTTGTTCTACAGATGATATAATCAAAAGCTCAACAAATGAGGCTATATAGGTTGAATTGAGGAGCAAAAACAGGGCATTTGAGAGAGGTATATTTCCTTACAAAAAAGGCCATTCAGCCCATTGAGTCTATGCTGCTGTAGATCAGTGTCACTCATGTTATGAGTTATGCTTTTGTAGTTACGCCCACTAGCTTTACAGTAACCCTCCCTGCCTGGTTCCCGCATTATTAGAAAAACGTGCTAGCATGAAGTTACCTGTGCTATGTCGTTAATAAAGTCTTTGGACCTTTATCATGGTGTGAGGCTTCAGTTATTTGGACAGCCGCAACACAACAGCTGCCTCATAAAACAATTGCATTCCTACTAATTCTCCCTGTATTCTATTCTTTGCATAATTCCACCAACCACCACCACCCTCCTCCCCCCCAGATTCCACCACACACCTACACAACACAGTCAACTTACAGCGAACAATTAGCCCACTGACCAGCATGTTTTTGGGGATGTGGGAGAAATCCAGAGGACCCGAGGGAAGATCTACGTGGTCATTGGGAGATCGGGCAAACGTCACAAAGACCAATGCCTATACTGGGAGCAGGTTTCTAGAAGCCTATCTGCCTATTCAAGAGACCTAACAACAGCAAGGCTGGGAATGGGGGGGGGGGGGAGGGGGGGGTAGGTTGAACCTGGTTGTCGAGGGGAGGCTGTCAGAAGGGAGCCTGGGAGAAGTTAACGTCTCAGAAATCTCTCGCTTGTACAGCTCCTGGCAAACCTGCCATCTCTACGCCCAAGGAAAAGGGCAGCAGGTGGAAAGGGACACCACCTCCAAGTCTGACAGCACCCTGACTTGAAAATATATAGGCAGCCCCTTCATGTCACCGTGTCGAAATCCAAGAACCTTCATGCCAAAACCATGGTGGAAGCACTTTCCCCAGAAGGACTGCAAAGGGTCAATGAGGCAGCTCAACACTACCGTTCGGGCAGCACAGTGGTGCAGCGGTAGAGTGCCTGTACGGAGTTTGTAAATTCTCCCTGTGACCTGGATGGGTTTTCTCTGCGTGCGATTTCACCCCACACTCCAAAGACGTACAAGTTTGGAGGCTAATTGGCATGGTAAAATTGTAAGTTGTCTTGAATGTGTAGGATAGTGTTAGCGTGTGGGAATCGCCGGTTGGCGCGGTCTCCATGGGCCGAAGGGTCTGTTTCCACACTGCATCTCTAAATTAAACTAAACTAAATCTGGAGATAGACACAAAATGCTGGAGTAACTCAGCGGGACAGGCAGAACCTCTGGATAGAAGGAATGGGTGACGTTTCAAGTCAGATAAGGAAGGGTAAGGTGTGAAAACGAGACACAGCTTATCCTTCCTTATCTCTGTGTCCCCCTCTCCCCTGACTCTCAGTCTGAAGAAGGAACTTGACCCAAAACATCACCCATTCCTTCTATCGAGAGATGCTGCCTTTCCGGCTGAGACACTCCAGTATTTTGTGTCTATCTTCGGTGTATATAAGCATCTGCAGTTCCTTCCTAAACTAAATCTGGTCCAGGGCCATAATGATGGTCCTGCCAGTCACACCCAGGTTTCAAAAATATAAATAAATGGGGGGAAATGATTATGGGGTGAGTGATCAGCCATGATATCGTGGACAGGAGAAGAGGCTCAAGGGGCTAAAGGTCTACTCGTGTGTAGGAAGGAACTGCAGATGCTGGTTTAAACCGAAGATAGACACAAAAAGTTGGAGTAACTCAGCAGGACAGGCAGCATCTCTGGAGAGAAAGAATGGGTGACGTTTCGGGCCGAGTGTGAAGAAGGGTCTCGACCTGAAACGTCACCCATTCCTTCTCTCCAGAGCTGCTGCCTGCACGCTGAGTTACTCCAGCTTTTTGTGTCTATTCACTCCTCATGTCCCGCTCTTAAGGAAAAGGACCAAGGCAGAGTTCTGAGGCACGGCAATTGTACTTGGCGCCGATGATATTTGGCAATAGTGGATGGGAAGCAGATCAGGATCGGTGCAATACAGGTGTCCAGGAGGGGTGGTGAGAAACACAGGCCATGCCCAGGAAACAAACAGGCTTTGTTTTACTGACGCCCATTGCTCAATTTTGTCCATGTTGGAAAAATACACATAATCCACTCAAAAATTATAACAAAACCTCCACAGCATTGAAACGGATGACATCAAAGTCACATCAGACTGATAAAAAATAACAATTACTAGAAGTGGAGAGAAAGAGAAAGAAAACTGATTTATAGAAACACACGTATGTCGGACTTTAACATCTATTATTGTAGGAGCTCCTTCGTATGTGTAGGGGTGTTCATATGTCCCAGAGTTATACAGCACAGAAATAAACCCTCGTCCCAACTCATCCCTGCCGACCCCTGAACATTTGTAGCCTGTACTACCTTGAGCTAATCAGGAAGTAGCTCACGGCCAACAGCTCTCCTCCAGCTGTACCTTTCCTTGACACAAAGAAAGGTCAGAGTAGACCTTGGGGAGGTAAAATGTTGGCCGTGGTCTCCTCCATCGTCCCGAATGCTGGAAGATGACTATCAGTGTTGAGCTGCCAACAGTTTATCAGCCCTGTAATAGAGACCTTCGGTAGGACCATGGGCCTTGGCATCAGCCGTTGGCCAAGCTCCCTGGGAGACCAGAAATATCACCCTCAAGGGCATGCAGCTAAGCGTAATATACCCGTCCCTTTCATGTTGAAGCTGGCCTTTCTGGAAAAAGATATACGTCAAAACTGAATTTAAAGGCTTCTAGGAAGATGATCTGTAGATTTTTACCTTTACTTTTACATGGAAGGTTTTTGAGAATGTAGTTTCTACAGAAAAGGATTCCACAGAGTACAAATGAAGGTTCTTTTTCAAGGTTTCAAGGTTCATGTTGTTAGTTACGGGTTCAAAATTGGCCGAGGACCTTGTATTAAGGGAGAGCAGAGAGTTTAATGGCTGCTATGAAAAGGCAGCTACTTCTACATTGCAGCACCAACCTATAGCCTGCACTGTGCCTTTCGCTCCAGAGTGGGACTTGAACCCACCACCTCCTGGCTCGGGGATGGCATTGCTGCTGACGGAGTATCTGCAGCTCCACATGACCTAGCTGCTCAAGAAGACCTTTGCTCATCACCAGCTCACCACCTCAGGCCACAGGGATTCCCCATCCCACTATCACCACCCCCTCAGTGACCCCGTCTGCCACGGCCCACACTTACACAGAAAAAACATTTTCACCCAGAGAGTTGTGAATTTATGGAATTCCCTGCCACAGAGGGCAGTGGAGGACAAATCACTGTATGGATTTAAGAGAGAGTTAGATAGAGCTCTGGGGGCTAGTGGAGTCAAGGGATATGGGGAGAAGGCAGGCACGGGTTATTGATAGGGGACGATCAGCCATGATCACAATGAATGGCGGTGCTGGCTCGAAGGGCCGAATGGCCTCCTCCTGCACCTATTTTCTATGTTTCTATGTTACACACTGACGCTTCGTACAGGGCTCATGATAAACCACACAGCTTGGACCCAGCCTTCCCATGTGTGGTGAGAGGGATAATACTGGAACACATGAATGGAAATGACTCCAGTGATGAGCTGATCTCCTATTTCCTCCAGAAGGAACTGAAGGCTTCCCAACAACTTTCTCCACTACACATCATGGGTGGGGATAGAGTGCAGTTGGAATCATATTTAGCATAAAGGAAGATGGATGTGGTGGGTGGAGGTCAGTCATCTCAGCCACAGGACAACTCTGCATGAGTTCCTCAGGATGTTGTCCTAGGCCCAACCATCATCAGCTGCTTCATCAATGACTATCCTTCAATTGTAAGGTCAGAAGTAGGGATGACGATTGCACAATATTTAGCGCCCACGACTCCTCAGATAATGAAGCAGTCCACATCCAAATGCAGCTGGAACTGGACAATATCCAGGCTGGGGCTAATGGGTGGCAGGTAATATTCACACCACACCAGAGAAGATCCAGCTATCACCCCCTGAAATTCAATGGCATTGCTCTCACTATCAATATCCTGGGGGTGACATTTTACCAGGAATTGCATTAGATTAACCATACACACATTGTGGCTACAAGAGCAGGTCAGAGGTTAGGATTTCTGTGGTAACTCATCTCTTGTTCATCATAAACAAGGATCAAGTCAGGAGTGTCATGGAATACTCTCCATTTGCAACAGTATTGAAGCAACTCGATGTCATACAGGACATAGTATCTTGCTTGTTAGGCACCCCATCCACAACCTTCCACTCAAGGTAGCAGCAGCTTTCTACCTCCTATGGAAGCACCGCAGCAATTCACCAAGGCTCCTTAGACAGCACCTTCCAAACCAGTTAGAAGACAAGGGCTGCAAAAGAACACAAGCAGCACCAATAGAATTTGCCCTCCAAGCCAGACAGCATCCTGATTTCAAAATATATCGCCGTTCCTTCACCATCGCTGGACCAAAATCCTGGAATTCCCACCCTGACGGCACAGTGGGTATACCCACATCTCAAGATCTACAGTGGATAAAGGAGGCAGCTCACCACCATCTTCTCAAAGGAAGCTGGCAATGGGCCATTAACTGTGGGCTTGGCCTGTGAAGCCCACATCCCTTGAATGAATAATAATGTCTTCTACCCCTTCAGGACACACAGGAATCACTTCTGTGGAAGACCACTTCGGCAGTGATTCTCACATTCTCGCCAATGCACCAGGGTCAATTTACAGCGGCCATTTAACCTACCAACCTGTAAGTCTTTAGTGTAGGGGGAACTGCAGATGCAGGTTTACACCATAGACACAAAATGCTGCAGTAACTCAGCGGGTCAGGCAACATCTTGAGACATCTGTGAGAAATGGTGCCCGACCTGTACATCTTTGGGATGTGGGAGGAAATCGGAGCACCTGGGGGGGGGGGGGGGGGGAGTTCTGGTTCCTGTAGGGAGACCGTGCAAACTCCACAGAGGCAGCACTGGAAGTGGGGATTGATTTCAAGCGGCTGGAGGTGAGGCAGTAGCCCTACCAGCTATGCCACCGTGCCACCCTGTGTTGCCTGTGCAGGTATCAGCAAAATCTCAAATCTTAACAAGTTCAGTGTACAAAAACAAAACTTCACATTGAGATGAGATATTGGTGACAATGGGAGGAAAATGGGGAACCTGCAGGGGGAGTCAATGAACAGACCATCTCAAGAAAACAGGGGCAATTGTAGGCCACTCAGCCCCTCATTCCTATCCTATATATGTGCACCATGTCTCAGACGTTAGAGATAATGCACGGAAACAAGCTGTTTAGCCCACCAAGTCCAAGCCAACTAGCGATCACCCCGTACACTAGCGCTATCCTACACACTAGGGACAATTTATGATTTTGCTGAAACCAATTAACCTACAAACTTGTACGTCTTTGAAGTGTGGAAGGAAACCGGAGCACCCTGAGAAAACCCAAGCGGACACAGGAAGAGCATGAAAATTCCGTACTGACAGTACTTGTAGTCAGGATCGAACCTGGACCTTTGGCGCTGTGAGGCAGCAATTCTACTGCTGTACGACTGTGCCATGCTCCTCTCCTGTGCCTGTTCCCCATGGCCCTCGATTCCTCAATTTTTCAGAAATACATCAACTGCCTCATTAAACCCCTCCAGAGATCCAACCTCCATAGCCCTGTGGGGCAGAGAATTCTAGAGATTCCTCCCCCCCTCCCATCACTAAGGTGGAACTGACGGACAGAACAGGTTCAAGGTATCCAGTGGCCTGCCCACATTTCTGCCAGTGTAAACTCATCGTACTTATTTCCCCGTCATCAGTCAACTGCAACAATGTGAAGATAATAAGACATGTTAAAGCCAAGGGGCACAGCAGCGATCATTTTATTTCTAAATCACACCCAAACTGAAACAATTTGCCTCGACAAAGATCCAAATTGTGAGCATTTTCATGGCAGGCTTTGTGTGTAAAAGGAGCCACTGGAAGCCCAAAAGATAGATAAGGAAGCTGTGGGGAGTTGTTGATTGTTTAAAAAAATATTGTATGAATTATTTTGCTGGAGGACATTCATATTCAGATTTGCGCAGTGTACGGCTCAGCAGACACAATCCATCACCAGAGTTTGGCTGCTAATAGGATTAGACTGAGAGGGAACGACACATTAGCTAATAAGGCAGCAAGTCCCAATCTCCCTTGAATCGCAGCCCAATTTCATTCCATTAACTTCTTCCATAAGGATTACCTTGGCTCAAATAAGATTGGATGGACTTTCATTCGTTTTAAAATGCAGGTGTTCAGGTCAAATCCAATTAACTTAGATGGATGCTGGTGCTTAGATGTTTTGGTTATAGTTTGCAGGTTATTCCAGGCAATTTTCTGATGCCGTATTCCTTGCTGCTCTGTCAGTCAGCCCCTGGTCATGAGGAGGCACTTTCAGGCAAATGTGCAAAATCCTCTCTTCCAACCATCTTGTTGAGCTTCAGGAATTTGGAGACACAAAAGGTTTGTCGAGAACTGGATGGATTTTCTCAAAGGGAAAGCAAATCTTGGGTGGTGCAGGAAAAAGCAGATAAGTGGCTAATTGATGGCCAGCTCCTTCAAAGAGCCAGCACAGACACGATAATGGCATTCCCCACTACAGTGAAGCAAAGGTAGAAGCTTCATCCATGATTTTTGAAGAATTGTCATGAACTGCACAGCACCAGAATTAAGTTGCAGATGGCACATTCACGTCAGGTCATCGGGTCAAGAGTTCACATTCACCACATCCGGGGTGACACAGTGGCGCAGTGGTAGAGCTGCTGCCTTACAGCACCAGAGACCCGGGTTCGATCCTGACCACGGTTGCTATTTATACGGAGTTTATACATTTTCCCTGTGACCGCGTAAGTTTTCTCCAGGTGCTCCGCTTTCCTCTCATAATCCATATTCCAAAAAGCATGTTTGTAGGTTAATTGGCTTCTGTAAATTAAATTGTACCTAGTTGTGAGGATTGTGCTAGTGTCACAGGTCAGTACGGACTTGTTGGGCTGATGGGCCTATATCCATGCTGTATCTCTAAAGTCTAAAGTCAATCCACTCCTATGCACTAGGACGTGCTGACTGTCAGAAGTATCTTAAGGTGAGATGCTAAACCAAGTCTAAGGTTTCAGTTTAGTTTAGCTCATTGTCATGTGTACCGAGGTACAGTGAAAAGATTTTGTTGCGTGCTAACCAGGCCTTTTCAAGTGGATGTTACCACCCCATGCACAACTTACAGTCATACTGCAGAGAAATAGGCCATTCGGCCCACCACGTCCATGTCATTATCCATATAACCAGTCCATGCTAATCCTATTTGGTCTGCAAACTTCTATGATTCAATGTTAGGTTCAATTGCTTTCAAGATGGTTCTTAGATGCTGTGAGAGTATCTGCTTTTGCCCTCTGAGGAAGCACACTTCAAACCCCAACAAACCAACGTGTGAAAACTATTCCCCCTTAGATCTCCTCTGAACATCCTACCTCTCATCTTGGTTTAGTTTAGAGATGGAACATACAAACAGACCCTTTGGCCTACCTAATTCATGCCAACCTGTTCATGCTAGTTCTATGTTCTATCACTTTCGCATCCACCCCGGACATATTATGGGCAATTTATAGACGTCAATTAGCCCACAAGCCCGCATGTCTTTGGGATGTGGAAGGAAAGCAGAGCACCCAAAGGAAACGATGCGGTTACATGGAGAAAATGTAGACTTCGCACAGACAGCACACGAGGTCAGGATTGAATCTGGGAGCCTGGAGCAGTGAGGCAGAAGCTCCACTAGCTGCACCGCTACAAAACGTATGTCTTCTTGTCCTAGACATCTCAACTAGGGGAAAAAGATTCTTACTATATAATCAACCTATCGACATTACATTTTCGTTCACCTCTATCAAGTTTCCCCTGAAAGATAGATCATGCATGATTGAATGGTAGAGTAGTTTTGATGGGCAGAAAGGCCTAATTCTGCTCCTGGAACTTATGAACTGAGCCTCCTCTGCTGCTGGTAACTCAAATGTCACTGTGGCTTAATTGGTACATGTGACAATTAAATTGAATCTTGAATCTTGCAGAAAAAGCAGTGCCAGTCATTCCTGAAATTTAATGCTCCAATCCAGACCATTTAGTTAGATTTTCTTCCCATTGACCTCTCTGAAGTGGATAATCAGCTATTTGGCAGCACAACTGGTTGCTGCAATTCTAGACTGCCAACAGCTTCAGAATGCCTGCACGCTACTGGTAGTTGTTTGCAAAAGTTACAAACCCTCTCATTCTCTTCCTGTGCTTTTCCCAGTCATAAAATGTGGCAGTGATGGAGCTGCCCTCTAACCCACAAGCGATTCTGTAACCAGACAAAGGAGGTGGGTAACAGGCTGGGCTCCTGGCTGCCTAAGTACCTACATCCCCATGCCTCTTCTCCAGATCGTGCCTCCTCCAGCCACATAGGATTGTGAGCCCTGGGAAAGACTAAGTCTTTATTCCACCAGCTGGAACCACAATACCTGAGCCACAAAAGTCATCCGTGGTGCAACAAAGAATTGGTCACCTTTCCATCCTTAAAATGCAAGAGCCCTGTTGGTAAACAGAATTGTGGGAGGAGAGGGGAGAGGCATTAAATGTCCATCCCACCACTACTGGTGCAAACCAGGAACCAAGACTCGAGAAGAATGTGGAGAAAGATGTCTGAAGATGGCAATGACAAACACAGACCCAGCTCAGGATAAAAAGAACACCAGTCCTAACAGGCAATTCCAGGTCACGCACCGTTGTCGACAGGTTTCCTCACTGCAGCAAGTCATCCAGTAGAATTACTGCAGGGAGCCCAAGGTTACAGCTTTCAGCTGCACCTGCCAACCCTGTGCTCACTGTGGGAACATGGCCTATAATTATTCATCAAAGTGTGCTCTTTGTTCACCAGCACACGTTCAAATCCAACTGCAACAGTCGTGGAAATGTAGGCACTGACATCTTGGAGACAGTAACGAGGTTTATAACTCAGCTTTTGTCCCATCTGGATTGCCAATTAGCCACATGTGGCTAACATATGGAGCACCACTGGTCTGCAGATGTTGCTTGACCTGTTGTGTGCATCCGAGCATTCTGCTTTTTTATAGAACTGGGACTGCCTTGGTACAAGCTCACTCACTCAGTACACAACGTGAACGTTATGCAGTAAATGTCCCTCAGACAGCCTTTGTAGTTAAAACACTAAGCCGAACGGGCAGTGTTGCAGATAGATCCAATGTCGCTTGACATAAAAACCTCACATTGGTCTCAAACAGGTCCTGCTTAAAGCCCAGCATCCCAACACTCAATACTTTCATTCCCCTGTCTGGTAGCTTGACAAATAAAATTAACTTGCTTAAAACAAGCAGCTGCAAAATAAATTATGTCCAAATATAGTGAAGGTTTTGTTTGCCAATTTCTGCAGACTGATTTTCCAGTCTAATGGAACAGACCATGATCAAGAGACTTGGACTGAATCGAGTGGCGTGATGGATACTCACGGGCTGTGGCTTACACCCTTCACTCAGCAGGTTATGGGGTCAAATCCAGTGCAGTGCTGAGGGAGCGCTGCACTGCTGGGGGCCTCGTCCAAAAACTGGTCTGCTGAAATTTCACCCCGTCAAGGAGAGTTCTCCTCAACATCCAGTATTTCTCCCCAAACCATCCCCGAATTCAGAGGACAAAATGGCTGCTGCGTGCCTCTATGTCAGATCAACTTCCACTGACCTTCTCGCATGGTGAACAATTATAACTGGCAACGTTCCCATTCAATAATGTGCTCCACTTTCCTAATATCCCCCTCGCACAGTTAACAAGATTCCGCGATACTGGAACTCTGAACCTGGTCAGCATGGACTTGGTCCTGTTTCCACACTGTATCTCTAAAAGTAAAAGCTAAAAAACTAAAGTTAGCGCAAAGAAATAAAGATTAAACTGCACATTATAGTGAAAGTTACAGAGAAAGTGTAGGTTAAAAAAAAGTGCACGGACTATAAAAAGATAGGTTAGGATAGGAAAGATAGGACCACACCCTTAGCTTACGAGAGAACCGTTTAGTAGCTAGGAAGCAGGTATTCCTGAATCTGTTGTTACATGCCTTCAAGTTTTTTAATCTTCTACCCAGCGGGAGAAAGAGAAGAGGAAATGAAGAGTGGTCCTTGATTATGTTGGCTGCTTTCCCTTTATAGCGTGAAGTACAGATGGAGATGATGGAGGGGAGAGGCTGGTTAGGGTGATAGACTGGGCTGTACCCCCAACTCTGCAATTCAAGCGGTGATGCATCCCAACAGGATACTTTCTATGGTGCATCTGTAGAAATTGGTACGATTTATTGGAGACATGCCAAACTTCTTTGGTCTTCTGAGGTGTTGGTGTGCTTTTTTGGCCATAGCTTCAATGTAAACGGTCCAGGAAAAATTGTTGGTGATATTTACACCCAGGAAGTTGAAGCTCTTGACAATCTCTACTTCAGAAATATTGATGCTCTTACAATGCCGTTGCCTCGCTCTGGCTTAAGAGTAATATAGCCACACCGGACTAAACCTTCCTCAGGAGACCTTTGCAGCTCTATGTCCATGATCAATTCCATTGGCCACAATATAACCAGGCTGGGTGGAATTACTACAACACTGGAGGTCTTTCAGCCCATCGGGTCCATGCCAGCTTCCCTGTGACATTCCCTTGCATGACCATTTGCTCCCAGTTCACTTCTCTACCATCTACCCACACACCAGCGACACTTCTACAGGCAGCTAATTATCCTACTAGCCCATACTTGGGATGTAGGAGGACATCTGAGTACTCCCGGAAGACACTGAAGAAACCCATACGGCAGCCAACCACTGGAAGTTGGGATTGAACCTGGCTCACTGGAGCGGTGAGGGAACTTTGCTAACTAATGTGCCAACTGTGATGCTCCAGTGTTATTCCAGGCAACACAACAGTGACAGTGTAAATGAATGGATAATTCCTATCAAGCAAGCTCAGGTATCGGTCTGCTACCCGTGTCTCTAAATGAAAGCGAAAAGCAAAGAATTAGTTGTGACATTACAGGATAGGGGATCTATTCTGTTGCTGCAGCCAATCCCACGACATTTGGTGAGACTGTGTTTCAGAAACACATATCCACATGGACAGTACAGTCGAGGATGTACAAAAAACGTTTCACTGTACCTCGGCACACGTGACAATAAACTAAACTAAAGAACCAGAGGACAAAGGTTTAAGGTGAGGTGGGAAAGGTTTAAATTCGCACCTGAGGGACAACATTTTCACCCAGAGAGTGGTGGGTATATGGAAAGTGCTGCCAGAGGAGGTAGTTGAGGCAGGTACTATAACAAAATCTAAAAGATATTTGGACAGGTACATGGATAAGAAAGGTTTAGAGGGATATGGACTGAATGTGGGTAGATGGGACTAGCATGGTGGAATATCTTAGTCGCCGTGGGCTGTTCAAGTGATAGGAGTAGAATTAGGCCATTCGGCCCATCGAGTCTACTCCGCCATTCAATCATGGCTGATCTATCTCTCCCTCCTAACCCCATTCTCCTGCCTTCTCCCCATAACCTCTGACACATACGACTCTACGAATTTACTTTTCCCTCTACAACATTCCTGCTCAATCACTCAACCAACCTGTCGCTCTGCAGCCTCTGCATGCAAGGAGCTCATAGTTTACCTCCCATCTGGTCTGTACCAGCAGCAAACCTGGACAATTACACTCAGTTCCTCATCCAGATCACAGAGATTGGCTATCAACAGCTCAGGCCCAAACATGGTTCCACAACTCGGGCCCAAACATGGTTCCTTGAAACAGATGACAAACCAGACCAGGTGGGAGGTAAACTATGAGCAGAGAGCTCCTTGCATTCCTTAATTCCTGTTGTCCTTTTAATATGCTAACCATTCTTCATACTAAAGCTAATAATACATTTCCTCTTAATTTTAAGAAGCGACATTATTACAGCATTCAATCAAATGATTTTTCTGAAACAGGCTACCCCCCAGTAAAAGCATCCCATTCTCCCTCTTCATAATATAACCATACCCTGTTGCTACATAGTCCCCCATTGACTCTCACCCCACCCAACCCTCACATTGTGTGGTTACATATGGTTATTCCTAATCTACTGGATCATTGGAAAATTTACAGAAAACTGACTGGTCACAAGCCAATGTAGTTACTATCTATACTCACTTCTTAACATCCTACATATGAACAACTGATGCAGGTTTCACCCTTTAGTCTGAAGAAAGGTCCCAACCCAAAATGTTGCCTGTCCATTCCCTCCACAGATGCTGCCTGACCAACTAAGTTCTTCCAGCACTTTGTGTTTTGCTCAGGATGAACACCTAAAGTTGGATTAGGGAACCATTTGCAACAGGACACTGGTGAGACTTCAACCACAATACCATATGCAATTTGATTCTCCATATTTAAGAATATACTAATGTTATCTCATACAATATATATACTGTATCAGGCAAACCAGCTCCCTTCAATCAACATCTACATAGGGCTCGAAATTAGCAGTTGCCCGGTTGCCAATGGCAACCTACAGTCCCGCCGGGCAACCTAAAAGCCATGCCATTTTGCCCGGCTTGGCAAGCACCCGGGACACCTATCGTTTAATTCTGAGCGGGCCTCCTCTCTATCTTTCTCTCTCTCTCTGTCACTCTCCATCTCCGCCTGCCACCCGTATCCGTGTCCGGGTCTCTGCCCGCTACTCATCCGCCGGCACGGCAGGCCGCCTTACATATGCGCACAACCACGGACAGCACCAAAGATCCTATAGCGAGGATCTTTGGCCAGCACATCATCGGCCGTGGTTATGCGCATGGTGCCGCCCTGCACATGCGCACTGCCACTGCAACTGGTCAGCGTCGGCCACTTTCTCCCTTCCTTTGCATTGTGGGAGATTTGGCTGCCATTGGTGTCCGGTCGCCGCCTCACCGCGACCGCTGAAAATCAACGCAGAATCACTCGCTGGAGCTGGAGTTACTCTTGCTTCTTGGTTTTCTGGTCCTCCAAAAATATTCGAAATGGAATTTAAACAGAATTTAAACCCCACCACCAAACTCCAAACTGAAAAATAGCCTGTTGCATTTTATCTGTTTATTTATTGTGTGTATATATACATGGTCTATGGTATATAGACACACTGAACTTTTATCTCCTGTTCTGTATTATGTTTACATATTCTGTTGTGCTGCAGCAAGCAAGAATTTCATTGTCCTATCTGGGACACATGACAATAAAACTCTTGACTCTTGACTTGGACTTAAACAAAAAAGGGTTCTTGGGGGAAAAAAAGAGCTACCTTAAATTTAATTGCTTCTGGTTGGGTAACTATGGTAGGGTGAAGACTATTCCATGCTTTAATTGTGCGGTGGAACTCCATGGAGCAGCCAGCATCTCTGGACAGAAGAGATTTTGGTGTCGTTTAATTTAAAGATACAGCGTGGAAACAGGACCTTCGGCCCACCGAGTCCACGCCGACCACCGATCACCCGTACACTAGTTCTATCCCACACATTAGTGACGTAAGTCAAGAATCAAGAGTGTTTTATTCTCTCACGTCCCAGTTAGAACAATGAAATCCTTACTTGAAGCAGCACAACAGAATATGTAAACATAGTACTCTGTAAACAGTTATAAACGAGAAAACAAAACAGTGTATATTTATATATGAATATATAACTATACACACACACAATTTCCCTCCTGGGATTAATAAAGTTCTATCGTATAGTATCGTGTGTGTAGGAAGGAAGTGCAGATGCTGGTTCAAACTGAAGATAGACACAAAAAGCTGGAGTAACTCAACAGGTCAGACAGAATCTCTGGACAAAAGGAAAATATTACGTTTTGGGTTGGGTCTGAAAAAGGTTCCTGCACACCTTTGGAATGTGGAAGGAAACGAGCACCCGGAGAAAATCCATGCGATCAAAGGGGAAAGGAGCAAACTCCATACAGACAGCACCCATATTCAGGATCAAGTCCAGGTCTCTGGCAATTTTAGGCAGCAACTTTATGGCCAATTAAATGAATTAAAACATACAGTAACTGTGAAGGGGGTCATAGCATCACCTAGAGATTTCAGACTGAAAATGGATAGTTTCTTTTTTTTTTGTAACCAAAGTTATCAACGTATAATTTTTTGTATGTTGCAAAATAAAATATAGTGGCACAGCTGGTGGACTTGCTGCCTCACACGCCAGAGGTCTGTGTTCGATCGTGTCCTCGGCACTGTCTGTTTTGAATTTGCACATTCTCCCTGCAAGCGTGTGGGTTTCCTCCCACATCCCAAAAACGCATTGACTTTGTAGGTTAACTTGTCTCTGTAAAATTGCCCATAATGTGCAGGGAGTGGGTGAGGCAAGTGGGATAAAAGAAGTTGTGTGAATGGGTCGACAAAAATGCTGGAGAAACTCAGCAGGTAAGACAGCATCTATGGAGCGAAGGAAATAGGCGACGTTTCGGGTCGAGACCCCTCTTCAGAATGATGTGAGGGTGCGGGGAGGTGGGAAGAAGAAAGGAAGAGGCAGAGACAGTGGGCTGAAGGAGCGCTGGGAAGCGGAGCAGAAAGCAGGGACTACCTGAAATTGGAGGTCAATTTTCATACCGCTGGGGTGTAAACTACCCAAGCAAAATATGAGGTGTTGCTCCTCCAATTTATGGTGGGCGTCACTCTGGCCATGGAGGTGGCCCAGGACAGAAAGTTTGGATTTGGAATGGGAGGGGCGTTGAAGTGCCGAGCAACCGGGAGATCAGGTCGGTTATTGCGAACCAAGCGGACGTGTTGGCCAAAGCGATCGCCAAGCCTATGCTTGGTCTCACCAATGTAGAGCAGCTGACACCTAGAGCAGCGGATGCAATAGATGAGGTTGGAGGAGGTGCAGGTGAACATCTGCCGCACCTGGAAAGACGGCTTGGGTCCTTGAATGGAGTCAAGGGGGAAGGAAAAGCGACAAGTGTAGCATTTCCTGCGGTTGCAAGGGAAAGTGCCAGGAGAGGCGGTGGTTTGGGTGGGAAGGGACGAAATGACCAGGGAGTTACGGAGGGAGCGGTCTCTGCAGAAAGCCAACAGGGGAGAAGATGGGAGGTTGTAGCCAGTGGTGGGATCCCGTTGGTACACAAAGCTGGAGAAAATCAGCGGGTGAGGCAGCATCTATGGAGAGAAGGAATAGGCGACGTTTCCGGTTGAGACCCTTCTTCAGACTGATGTCGGGAAGTGGGGGGGGGGAGGTCGGGAAAAAGAAAGGAAGTGGCGGAGACAGTAGGCTGTGGGAGAGCTGGGGATGGGAGGGGAAGGAGGGAGAAAGCAAGGACTACTTGAAATTGGAGGCCAATGTTCAAACCACTGGGGTGTAAACTACCCAAGCGAAATATGAGGTGCTGCTCCTCCAATTTGCGGTGGGCCTCACTCTGGCCATGGAGGAGGCCCAGGACAGAAAGGTCGGATTCGAAATGGGAGGGGGAGCTGAAGTGCTGAGCCACCGGGAGATCAGGTTGGTTATTGCGAACTGAGTGTAGGTGTTGTGGGAAGCGATCGCCAAGCCTGCACTTGGTCTCACTGGGGTTGATCATACGCAGAATAATCCAACCAGAATTTTGTTTGGAAGTGGAAAGAAATAATAGAAATTGCATTCATTGCAACGTGTAAAAAGATATGAGATACTGTATTGTAATGTTGCTGCATGTCATTGTGGTATATATCATGTCTTGATTGGTGAATATGTTTAGTTTGTGACTTTATTTGAAGCAGAAATAATATGTGAATGCTTCATTGAGCATAATTCCGACTGGTAACTACGCATTTCGTCCGAGCACATTATCGCACGTGTCATGCGAGCCGTCCTAAATGACCACCTAAACTGTCATTTGGCAACCTAAAAAGCTGCCTAGGTTGCCCGGCTGGCAACAGGGAAAAAAAGTTAAGCGAGAGATTAGAGAGAGAGAGATTCCTTTATTTGCCATTCAGACCTTTCGGTCTCAACGAAATTTCGTTGCCTGCAGTCATACATATAATAATAAATAACAAAACACACAATAAACACAAATTAACATCCACCACAGTGAGTTCACCAGGCACCTCCTCACTGTGATGGAGGCAAAAGTCTTAAAGTCTCTGTCTCTTCCCTCTTTGTTCTTCCTCTGCGCTGAGGCGATCCAGGCTTCTGATGCTGTGACCCCGCCGGGTGATGGTAAGTCAGTCCCGCGACTGAATCCGAGCTCCGCTCCGCGACGGGCCGGTTCAAACTCCGCGGCCCGGGGTGGTCGAAGCTGCCGAAGCTGCCGCCCTCCAGTCCAGCGGACGCAGCTGTAGTTGCGGGAGCTCGAGAAAAACAGGTCACCAACCTGTGACCTGCGATGTCGTCCACTGGGCCCGCGGCCGAGCCTCCGGATTCAGGTCGCCACCAGTGTCCTCGCTCGCCACCGCCGGAACGCCACCGCAGCCCCGAAGCCGGCCAGCCCCGCGCTGGTAAGTCCTGGCTCTGCCTCCGGAGCCTCGAGGTCGGTCGGTCGCAGTTGGAGGCCGCCAGCTCCGCCATTAGGCCTCAGCGCAGACGGAGGCAGAGAAGGGGGATACGACAAGAAAAAGTCGCATTCCCCCGAAGGAAGAGACAAAAATCATGTTTCACCCCCCCACCCCACACGTACACAACCCAATAAACTAAAATTTAACTAAAACAGGACAAAAGAAAACAACAACAAAAAGTAAAAACAGACGGACTGCAGGCGAGCCGCTGCTGTTCAACACCACCGTGCCTCAGGAAAACAACCAAAATAATCAAGGGTCGATCAGTGGAGCAAGCTCAAGGAACTAACTCGCTCACTCCTGATCTCAGTTTTTATCTTTTTCATTACGTTTAGATTTAGTTTACAAAGTGAGTATTGTGATTTTGAGGTGTTTGTGCCGACTTTCGACAAACGTCCCGGCTGTTAGGAAGCTGACGGTTTGGCCCTGCCATGGTTCACCCTGGCCTTGCTGCCCTCTCCCACCACATTTCACATGTTTAGTTTAGTTTAGAGATACAGCGCGGAAACAGGCCCTGTCGGCCCACCGGGTTGCGCCGAACAGCGATCCCCGCACATTAACACTATCCTATACCCACTGGGGACAATTTTTTTTTACATTTACCAAGCCAATTAACCTACAAACCTGTACGTCTTTGGAGTATGAGAGGAAACCAAAGATCTCGGGGAAAAAAACACGCATGTCACGGGGAGAACGTACAAACTCCGTACAGACAGCACCCATAGTCAGGATCGAACCCGGGTTTCCGGCGCTGCATTCGCTGTAAGGCAGCAACTCTACCGCTGAGCCACCGTGCCGTGATGTGTGGCAACAACATTGAGCTGCACTGCGCTCACTGCCAGCTTACCGACAGAACATCCTTGTTTAACTCCCAAAGCAAACAAGGACCAAATCATCCAGTAAAGTCAGGAACCTGCTGTGACTTAAGGTGGGCCAGCGACATGGGAAGCCTTGGCTCTCTTGGTTCCTTGGCTCTCTTGGTTCATTTGAATTTCTATTTTATTTGTTTTCAAGGACAGGGCACAGTTTGCAAGGCCAACATTTATTGCCTACCCTCACTGCCCTCTTCAACAGCTGCAGTGAAAGTGTTCCCCACAGTGCTGGGAGGGGCAAGAGTTCCAGGATCGTGACCCATTGACCATGAAGGACTGGCGACGTATGTGCAAGTCAGGGTGTTGTGTGACTGGGAGGGGAACCTGCAGGAAGTGGTGTTCAGATGCACTGCTTCCCTGGATCTTGTTGGAGCTGGGAGGTGGGTGGTGTGGCACAGGCCAGTGGGGTTGTCTGAGTGTGTACCCTCAACACAGTCCATGGACTCAATACAATCCATGCCGCACTGCAGCGACTGAGTGCCAGTGGCAGAGGGAATGAACGTGGCTTGGGACCGACCACCTGCAATACCTGCTCCATATTCTGGGAAACTGGAGTATTGTTTTCATGCCTCCCAACTTTCACAATTCCATAGGAAAGGTGAAGAGGCATATGGGCCAAATGCAGGCAAATGGTACTAGTTCAGGGATGCACCTTGGTTGGCATGGATGGGTTGGGACGAACGACCTGTTTCACTGCTGTATGACTCTATGACACCCTGCCCACTCCCATTCTTTCTTATCTGCACGTGGTCCATCAACAGCCAGCTCACCTTCTATCAGGGATAAGTAAGTCACTGCTCAGCTGAAGACAAGAGATCCCATCTGAAAGCAGTGACACTCCAGCTCTCCATCAGTTACCTGGTGACCATGATTAACGTCAAGGCTCCGTGAGCAATTCACGTTCAGCGCACCAAGCAGCATGAAATCCAACTTCAGGTCGCTACGTTTGACCTCACCTCCGTTCCCTTATGTTACACATCTCTCCGCTGGTGTCCATGTGGACACAGGTTCACTCTCACTAACCTCTTCCCTTCCACAGAAACATGGACATAATTTCAACCTGTATAGGGCTACAAGAGAGAGGAAAGGAAGAGGCCATTCGTCCCCTCGCCCCTGCCCTACAATTCAACAAGACATGGCAGATGCAACCTTCCTGTCCTCAATTTCCCCAACTTGCTTGTGTCTTCTACAATACCATATGCAATTTGGTTCTCCATATTTAAGAATATACTAATGTTATCTCATACAATATATATACTGTATCAGGCAAACCAGCTCCCTTCAATCAACATCTACACCACGCTGCCTCAGGAAAACAACCAAAATAATCAAGGGCCGATCAGTGGAGCAAGCTCAAGGAGCTAACTCGCTCACTCCTGATCTCAGTTTTTATCTTTTTCATTACGTTTAGGTTTAGTTTACAAAGTGAGTATTGCGGTTTTGAGGTGTTTGTGCCAACTTTCGACAAACGTCCCGGCTGTTAGGAAGCTGACGGTTTGGCCCTGCCATGGTTCACCCTGGCCTTGCTGCCCTCTCCCACCACATTTCACATGTTTAGTTTAGTTTAGAGATACAGCGCGGAAACAGGACCTTTCGGCCCACCGGGTTGCGCTGACCAGCGATCCCTGCACATTGACACTATCCTATACCCACTTTTTCAGTAAAGCAAGGAATCAAAACCTCAATCACAACATTGCAAACCTATTCCATTCAGCTTTAAATTCTCATTCTCAACAGGTTAGCCCACCTTAATGTAACATAGAAACATAGAAAAATAGGCGCAGGAGTAGGCCATTCGGCCCTTCGAGCCAGCACCGCCATTCAATATGATCATGGCTGATCATCTAAAATCAGTACCCAGTTCCTGTTTTTTCCTCTTATGGGTTGATTCCTTTAGCCTTAAGAGCTAAATCTAAATCTCTCTTGAAAACATCCAGTGAATTGGCCTCCACTGCCTTCTGTGGCAGAGAATTCCACAGATTCACAACTCTCTGGGTGAAATTTTTTCACATCTCAGTCCTAAATGGCCTACCCCTTATTCTTAAACTGTGACCCCTGGTCTGGACTCCACCAACATCGGGAACATTTTTCCTGCATCTAGCCTGTCCAATCATTTAAGAATTTTATATGTTTCTATAAGATTGCCTCTCATCCTTCTAAATTCCAGTGAATTGGTATCGAAAGATATGTCTATTTTTTGCAGTTTACTAATTTTTACTTCAAACATTTGTTAAAGCCCTGTCCCACTTAAGCTATTATTAGGCGACTGCCATAGTCATAGCAGGTATCCAAAAAAACGGCGACTGGACCCCCCTTCGACAAAAAATGTGAAATAGAATCATTACTTTAACAACTAAAAAAAAATGAAGTCTGCACCGGCGACAACCTATGTCACCTGGCAACAACCTACGTCACCTGGCGACAACCTACGTTAACCTGGCGACAACTATGACAGCACCCACGTCAGGAGAAGTCAAGTTACGCTCATTGGTGTCAAACCCACTGTTGCCAACTGTCTCTGAAAAATGTTCAACATGTTGAAAATCCAGCGGTGACCAGAAAGACGCTACGACTCTTTGGGCGACTGAGACGACTACTCACGACCATACAGTCGCCTGAGTTGCCTAAAAAATAGCCTAAGTGGGACAGGCGTTTTACCTTTTTTATCCTTTCAAGGAGTGCAGGGGGAGGGATTGAGAACACGGGGGAAGGGAGAGGGGGGGGAGAAAGATGGAGTGTGGGGGGAGGGATAGAGAGAGAACGGGGAGGGGAGGGATAGAGCAGGAGAGAGAAGGGGTGAGCAAACACAAAATCAATAAGATCGTTGGTGCACAGCGGTGAAGTGAAAGCTGGAGGGCAGTGAGATAAAGTGAGCCCATTGTTCCTGTCACATCTAATATTGGACAAGCAACAGTGGCCGGCAGTAACCACAGCTCTGCAGGGTGCAGGCAGTTCAAAACCAACCCGGCTACCAGTTTGCCACTTGGATTCCAACAGTGACAAAGGTCATCCTCACAGGCTTGGCGGCTGGGGAAGGTCAAGGGCTGAGGACACGCTGCCCTGCAGCCCACCCACTCCATACAGGCTCATACACTCCAGCCGAGCAGTCCCCTCCCCCAGCTGTGTGCAGAGCTGCAGCCTCACCCCACTCCGTCCCTCCCCACACTGAACACAGGCGGTCTGAGGAGACACCTCCACCTACTACATGGAGGTGATGGGGCTGACGGAGACACTACCCCTGCTAGTGTATACGTACCTCTGCAGATCTGAAGTCCTGCTCGCCCATAGAGCCCTGCACTCCCTGAACCCCCCTCCCCACCATGTCCTGATTCATTGAAAACTAAACGGAAGTGGGGGGTGGAAGAATACCACAGATGTTGGAAACCCGAAACAATTAAACGGCAGAAACTCTCAGCAGGTCAGACAGCATCTATGGAGAGAGAAATAGAAATATTGCCTCTTGTTCTCTCCACAGATGCTGCCTGACTGGCTGGGTTTTCCCATCACCCTCTCTCGCTGTAACTGGAGTCACGAGTGTTTCACTGTCACATAAACCAGGAATGGAACATTACAATTCTTACTTGCTGCAGATTTACATGGACATTAACGCAACGGCACAACAAATAAATAATCGATAGTACAACAAATTATCTGTAATACACGCTAACCAGACTATAATTTATGAGACTAGCTAGGTTGACCGATTCTCATTGGTGGTCAATAGTTCAGATCCCAAGGCGATTCAGGTTGACAGGTTGAATTCACCAACTTTAAACAATGTGCACCACACCCTCCCTCTTTCATTCCCCACCCTCCCATCTGTGCAAACACATCTCTCCCACCAACTCCCACCCCAGCTACTCTGATCGTTTCCGATCCTTCATGTGCTTTTTTCTTATCTCCAAGTCACCCACTCCCCCTTTATCCCCCCCTCTTCCCCTCCACCCGCAGCCCCTTCCACCCATATCCCTCACTCCAGTTTTACATTTCTCTCCTCTTCTTCTCTCCTTGTCTCACACCGTTCTCTCCTTTTTACCTCACTTACTCCACCCCTCCCACTCAGACCCCCCCCCCCCCCCCTCGCCTCTATCCACACATCACTTGCCAGGCTTTGTCCGCCCCCATCTCCTTTCCAGCTATCTCTTCCCTGCTCCATCAGTCTGTAGAAGGATCCCAACCCAAACAGTTTAACAGATGCTGCCTGACCAGACCTGTGTTTTGTTTAAGATTCCAGCATCTACAGTTCCTTGCTCATAAGTGCATGTCATAGGAGCAGAATTAGGCCATTCGTCCCATTGAGTCTACTCCACCATTCAATCATGGTTGATCTGTTTTCCCCTCTCAACCCCTTTCTCCTGTCCATAACCTTTGACATCCTTACTAATCAAGAACCTGTCAATCTCCACTTAAAAATACCCAAAGACTTGGCCACCACAGCCCTGTAGCAATGAATTCCACAGATTCATCATCCTCCGGCTAAAGAAATTCCTTCTCATCTTCATTCTAAAGGTACACCCTTTTATTCTGAGCCTATGCTTTCTGGTCTTATCTCTCCCACTAGTGGAAAAATCCTCTGCACATCCACTCTATTCAGGCCTTTAATTATTACAACAGTTCTGGTGGGCATGGGTCAGTCACTATAACACTGGGATACATTACTGGTGGGCACGGGTCTGTCAGTGTATACCACTGTGGTCAGTACTGGTGGGGATGTATCTGCTTCAGTCGGTCTCTTCCTCCCACTGTAAAGAGGGAGCATTTACCGAGCTGTGGCAACGAGTGCCAGTGGCTGCCCAGTGTATCGGACAGGGCTGGCAGACGGTGGAAGACAAGCTGCCAACACGCACACACGGTGAAGCTTAACAAATCCGTGGGGCACGATCGCTGCTGGTGCACTGGTCTATCAGCTTCACCCAACATTAAAACAGCATTGCACACCTCAGCAAAGATAAACCAGCGGAGAGCCAAGATTCCAGCGGCCACCTCTGACCCCCACCCCCATCGTCCCCCACCTCCCAACCGCTCCGCTGACAGAATGTTCTCTCGGCTGCAAGATGCCCACAGTCGGCCCTCTTAGGACACACTGGTGAAGTGATGGAAGTGACCTCTTGCCCATGGAACCTGCGACTGTCTCTCCCACCATCCCACCCCTCTGCCAACCTAGCAGCTACAGGGGGAGACAGGGGCTGTCGTCACAGGTACCTCTGTCCGAAGGGAGATAGTGAGCAGCCTCTGCCTCACCATCTCCCACCCCTGCAGACACATGACAACCCAGATGCCCCCATTGTAATCATGTATTGTCTTTCTGCTGACTGTTTAGCATGCAACAAAGGCTTTACACTGTACACGTGACAATAAACTCAACTCAACTCTGTGGCATCAGCTCCAGTAAGAGGTGAAGTGGGATCTTTCTCATCCTCACCAACAGCCAGCATGAGCCTTGGTCCTAATGCCTCACCCACGGTGCAGCTCTCCCTCTGTACTGCCCGGCCCGTCGGCAGAAACACAAGCAGGACGATGCCACTGTTGAGTGGCTGGCAGGCTCAACATCGTGGCTGATCTTTTACCTGCACCACCTGCCCTCAATAACTTCTTGACCCCACTCCCTGATCAGCTAAGGTCTCAGATTTGAATGTAGTTGGTAAATTAATCTCAGCATCCCGCCTAGACAGGGAAAGGAGGAGATTCACCACAAGCAGAGGGAGGAACTGTGTTTCTCAGTTGTCAACCTATGAGGACATTTGGCCCATCAATTCTCTGTCAGCTTCTAAAGCAACCCCATTCCACAACTTATTTTCATTTTAAATTGCTCCTGGTGTGTACATGTGAGGTAGAATCAGGGCAGTTAGAGTCATAGAGTCATACAGGGTGGAAACGGGCCCTTCTGCCCAACTTGCCCACACCGACCAACATGTCTCATCTACATGAGTCCCACCCGCCTGTGTTTGGCTCATATCCCTTTAAACCTGTCTTTCCCATGTACCTGTCTAAATGTTTGTTAAACATTACGATAGCACCTGCCTCACCTCAACTACCTCCTCTGGCAGCTTGTTCCATACACCCACCACCCTTTGTGCCAATAGGTTACCCCTTAGATTTCTATTAAATAGACAATGGACAATAGGTGCAGGATCATCCACAATCAGTATCCCGTTCCTGCCAATCTTTCCCCCCTCACCTTAAACTTATAAAATGGGGAATGGGGAATGAAGGGAGAATAAAATGGGATCAGTGTAAGTGGTTGCTTTATGTTTGGCATGTACTTGGGTGGCTGAATGTCCCATTTCTGTGCTACATGACTATATAACATTTCCCTGTAACCTTGCTCTCATGCCCAATCTGCTCCACACATATTCTACCCATCATCCACACTCTGCGAGAAATTTGTTGCAGCAAATTCACCTACCAACTGGAAGGTATTTGGGATGTGGGAGGAAACCAGAGAACCCTCGAGTTACCCACATATTCTCAAGAAGAGCATGAGAACTCCACACAGACAGTGCCCCTGGCAAGCTTTGAGATCTGACACCTGTAAACAGATGTGAGGATAGATCCCTTAATGTAAGCAGATTTGCATTCACCAGTCACGATGACACCTTGAAATCTCTCACTTCAGCACCCTTCACTTGAAGCTGACTGGCTGGCGAGCACACAACAAACGCTTTTCACTGAACCTCGGTACACGTGACAGTAAACTAAACTCAACTAATCTAAGCAGAAACCTTTGCCACCTCTCTGACAGAGACAAGGCCTTGTTGTTTGGGAGTTTGGATTCCCTGGTGGTGTTTTCTTGCAAAGTAGCAAGTGCTCAATGCGGTCTGGACCAATTCCCAGTCATCACTCATGCATACAGGGAAGCGCATACATGTCTGTCACAAACACATGCGTGATAGTGTTGTGACAATCACGTGCACTACATAAACATCTCAGCTGACTGGAAACACAAGGCAGCGCAGGCAGCTGTTTTGATCATATCAGTTAAGTGATGGTTAACATTATATAGTTATTAACTGGAAACGTGTGTGATTTTTGCGTTCCATAACATGGAGACCATGTCGGGCATCCACGTCCGAGCATTGACTGCTTTTGTAATGTAGACGGTGCAGAGGTCAAAACTGTGAATGCAAACTCTATCAACCATTCACCAACCAACCAGAAGGTCTTTGGAATGTGGGAGGAAACCAGAGAACCCTGGGGTTACCCACATATTCACAGGAAGAACATTCAAACTCCACACAGACAGCACCCCTGGCAAGCTTTGAGATCTGACACCTTATAACAGATGTGAGGCACCTTATAACAGATCTGACACCTTATAACAGAGCTGATGATGAAGATGCTCTCCAAAAGGACCTCGATACAATGGTTGAGTGGTCACAACAATGGGGCATGCAGTTCAACCCTTCCAAATGTGAAACCATGCGTGTCACCAGAAAGAGAAATCCAGGCGAAACATCGTACAATATACTTGGTACCACCCTTGAAGAATCCAAACAAACCAGGTATCTTGGCATCAAATTGCAGAATGATCTGCGTTGGAATGGTCAGACTCATCATGCAACAGTGAAAGCAACAGGTGTCCTAAATTTTCTGAGGCGCAACTTTCATCATTGTTCAACTTCTGTCAAGGAGAAGCTATACTTCATCCTCGTTAGACCTCATTTGGACTACGCAGTTGCAGCATGGGACCCATACACAAATAAAAACATTTCTTCCATCGAACGTGTCCAAAGACAGGCAGCTCGATTGTTACTAACACCTATGAGAGAGAAGCGAGTGTTACCAAACTTCTGAATTCTCTGGGGTGGAACCCTCTCCAAGACAGACGTGAAGCTCACCGTTTGACCTGTTTTTACAAAATGTTAAATGGTCAGCTCGACATAGATTACAAGACCTACACCAAACCCAAACCAATTAGGAGCAGACAAGGGATTTCGATCCAATTTGTGATTCCAGCTACCAAGACAGATGTGTACAGCAATTCATTCTTCCCCGCACAATTAAAGCATGGAATAATCTCCACCCTACTATAGTTACCCAACCAGATGCAACTAAATTTAAGGTAGCTCTTTCTTCCCAAAAACCCTTTCTGGCTTAAGTCCTCCCTCCACCACCTCCAGTTTAAATTCCATTTGGAATATTTTGGAGGACCAAGAAACAAGAACCAAGAGGCCAGCTCCCTTAATGACATGCCATGGCAATGGCGACTGATACCTGTTCCCAGTATCTTAGTCAGAGTGGGAGGTTGGCAAAATGAGTGGAAACGGGTCACTGTTCTTCAGAGTGCCAAAATCCCAAGGGGTGACGAGTTTAATGGTTCCTTTGGTGGAGAGCACCTAAGACAATGCCGCACTCCTTCAATACAGCACTGCATGCTGGCTGAGCTTAACTCTTCCGTATCCTGGAGATCCTTCACCCAACCGCACGTCGTCACCAAAAGAGCGATGGAATTATGAAATCTCCCTCCCTAACTCATCCATGTCCGATCTAAGCTAACCCCGTTTGGCCCATATCCTTCCACATCTTGTCTAAACATGTGCTGTCAAAGTGTCTTTTAAATGCTGTTATACTGTAGTACCTGCCTCAAACACCTTCACTGGCAGCTCACCATATAACCATCACCCTCTGAGTAAAAAAATTGCCCCTCGGATTTCGATTAAATCTTGCCCTTCTCGCCTTAAACCTATGTCCTCTGGTCTTGATTATCCAACCATGGGTCAGTACACTCACCTATCACCCTACACTGTATCCATTATATAGAAAGAGACATGTGCCAATACTGCACTCACTATAAAGTAAACAACATGCACTTTCCAATACAACACCTGTAATACATTGACAGAGCCACACTCTGCTGTACTGAACGTGTCATACCGTCACAGTTCTCTTCAATATTGCATTGTTATACAGTGACAGGCATGCACTCTCCATACTGCACCCATTCAACAATTAAAGACATGCACTCTCCAAAACTGCATCTGTTATACAGTAGATAGATACAAAATGCTGGAGTAACTCAGCGGGTCAGGCAGCATCTTTGGAGAAAAAAGGTAGGTGACGTTTCAAGTCTGGACCCTGCTTCAGATCCGTCTCAAGAAAGGTCCTGACCTGAAACCTCACTCACCCTTTTTCTCCAAAGATGCTGTATGACCCGCTCAATTACTCCAGCACATTGTGTCTATCTTTGGTATAAACCAGCATTTGCAGTTCCTTGTTTCTACACTTCTCCGTTAAACAGTGACAAGCCCACTCTTTCCAATACTGTACTTGTTATACAGTGACAATCACACCCCACAAATATTGCACCCTTTATTCAATGACAGATGCTCATTCTCCAATTCTCCAGGGCAGCATGGTGGCACAGCGGTAGAGCTGCTGCCTTACAGCGCTTATAGCGCCAGAGACTCTGGTTCGATACTGGCTACAGGTGCTTGCCTGTACCGAGTTTGTACATTCTCCCTGTGACCTGCATGGGTTTTCTCCGAGAACTTTGGTTTCCGCCCACACTCCAAAGACGTACAGGTTCGTAGATTAAATGGCTTGGTAAATATTGTCCCTCGTATAGGATGGTGTTAATGTGCGGGAATCGCTTGTTGGTGCCGTCTCGGTGGGCTAAAGGGCCTGTTTCCACACTGTATCTAAACTAAACTAAATAATTGGTGGAGACACTAGGTAAGCACAGGTAATAAGTGCAGTCTTGGTGAGTACCTGTCCGCAGAAAAGATTGGTATTGGATAGTGCAGGTCTATCAATGTTTAGTAGATGTAGTGTTGCTGAGAGAGTGTTTCTGTCACAATATACTTGTATTATGAAAGACATGCAAGAACAGAGATAGGCCCCCACTCTCCAATGCTGCACCAAGTATAGAGTCCCAGCCACATACTTCCTATATTACATTTGTAATAGATTGAAAGA